>VZRN01005387.1:168366-232683 GCA_013397935.1 Dasyornis broadbenti
TATTCCTTTGTTCACCCTTTTCCCCCCCCCCCCTCCCCGCAGGATACAAAGCTATCAAATGCTGCTGTGTTTTAAAGGAAAATTAGAAGAAAAACATGAAACAGAGATTAAACATAGCACAGGGTAAAAAAAAAAAAAATTAGAAAATAAAAAAGATATCTTCATACTATTTATGAGATCTAGAGAACTAACACGTACAATTAAATTAAGAGGTCAGAATTTATAGTCATCCAAGGTGAAATAATCACAATGCAAATGTCATAACTAAATGTATTTCTGTTTTAATGCCGAAAAAGATTACACTAGGATGTTAAATCGTTGCAAGGTACAGTCACATGATTTATGTAGCCCACGACATGGGTTGATAGTGAGTGAAGTCTTAGTGGAACTTGTGACTCTGTTATTACTAAAGCGTTGTACATTGAATTAAAGTGGAGAAGTTTGGTTTGCCAAGATAGCTCGGGTTAATAGTTCAGCGCGGGTATATTGATGAGTGTCCAGAGGACATTTTATTTGCTGTAGCCAATGGGGTCAGCCCCTATAAATAAACCATGAATGGAGATGTGGGAGTTACAGAACAGTTTCAAGAGCAGCTTGGGTAAGCTTTCCAGGTCTCTTATTGTTCAACTTAGGTTTTTAATGTGCACCTCCACCTTCAAGCACGGAGTCAGTTTCTGCAGCCCTGAGGCTGGAGAAATCTCGGGAGATGTCCAAAGAGTGAGAGGAATTTTGATGCTTTTACCAGCACAAGTGCTGCTGAACAAAAGGACTCTGCATTTACTTGGACAGTAAAATGGCTCCTTGCTGTAGCTGATGATCTTCCTATTTCTGGATGTCTAAATATCATTTTTGTTTTCCTGTAGGAAGAGGATTCTGTCTAAATATCTTATTTTGTAACCTATAGGAATTCACAAAAGGATGTTTTCTACTAACGTCCCCTTCAACTTATTTGCTTAACTAAGCAATGAAGATGCAAGTAAAGAAAAAGCAATTTGTTCATGTGGACAGGTAATAACTCAGAAATGGCCAGCCTGTCTCTTCTCTCAAGAAAAAACCAGGACTGCCGTGCAGACGCGGTGAGGAGCAGTCCTCTTCCTGGGGAGTCTGAAATGTAAAGTTAACAAAGCCTGTCCACTGCCGTCCTGCTTTTCAACACTTGTTCTCTTATGTATGCATGACGTGTTTAGAAATATCGTATTTTGCAAATAGAGTACACGCCAAAAGCGTTTCAGTGTTTGTAATTTAAGTTTTCCCTTTAACCAGTTTTTGGGAATACTGCTGCTGTTCTCTTAGTTAAGACTTGGACTGTTTTCTCTTATCCTCCCTGTCACAAGATGACATTTCTAATAAAACCCTGTCTGTTTACAATTTAAATCAGTAACTTTCAAAGACATTTCTTACTGAACTTTAATACTTAGAAGGGGTGCGTTAGAATTTTAAAAAATATATGAATCCAGAGATGCGTTATTTGTTAAGGGATGGGTTTGTTTGGGTTTTAATTCGATATCATCATTTTCCATTTGCTTTTTTCAGGATACATCCTTATTTTTTTATTTTTTTTTCCCCCTAGCTGATCTGTAGTATTGAGACACTGACGTTAAAGATTTCATTGTTACACATGAAATATGACAATTTTGCTTGAAACAGAAGTTACACGAAATTCAGTGCTTATTTTTGAGATTTAAGATGAATTCCAGCATTTATTCTGTTAGAGTTATGTGAAAACACTACACTGTTTTGAATGAGTATTATACAATGTTGACTAGCTTTGCACTGTTTCTAGTTGAGATTCACCTTTATGGATTTTAAATTAAAATGCTTAACCTTATTGAGGCAAACATTATAGTTTTATCATAGGTCAATACAATAAAATGGAAATGTAATGGTAGCATGGAAGAAAAAATATTTACAGCATAATAGATACAAAGCTCTTTTTTCTTCTTTTTTAAGATCAATTCACATTCTTCGCTAATATTTAATCAGTCACACTGACACAGTGATTTACTTGGCATTACCTCTGATGCATTCCACTGAGACTTTGATTCTTAAATTATTTGTCTTTGAACTCACCATGACCTATATTCAGTCTTCTGTGGCTGATGAAAATTACTCCTTTACCTTTCACTGCTGATGACTAAAGCACCAAGAAAAGAAATATGCGCTGACATTCCTAATAGCCACACCAAGTTACTCTTAAGGCATTAATATCTGAGAACTTTTGCAGGTGGTAAACGTGTTGTTGCCGTGGTGAGGGGCTGCAGTCCAGGTCACACAGGTCTGCAGGACCTTTGGGTGCTGGAAGCCCGGCCTGCCACGTGCATTTCAGCGCTCAGAGCAGAGATGCTGCAGCCTGCAGAAGTGATCTCCATCTAACAGGGGTCTCTGCGGGAAACTGGGACAAAGAGAGCAAACCAAGTGTGTCACAACAGCAGGATGATAGACACAATCCAATTACTGTAATATTATGCAAGATAAATTGAACTGTTAACACTAATTTGGATTCTTGAACTTTCTAGTCTGTTATTTCCCCTTTGTCATCTTGGTTTTTTCCATTTAGCTAATGGACATTCTTTCTGTTACTCAGGAGGACTTTTTGCCTCTCTCTGCTTGCTTTTGCTGCCAGCTGCCGCAGCTTATATCTGGAAAAGAACAGGTGTTTGAAAAATACTGGATTTGGCAAGTATTCATTTCAATCACACGTATTTGTATAATTTTTAATTAATTACCATATTTCCCGGGATCTCAGACAGATATTACCCACAGATTAAGAAAAAAAAAAAAAAAAAACCCTAAACAAACAGGAATTAAGACACAATTTATATCCTGGAGGTGCTTTCCTCCATGATGAATGATGTAGCAGTAGTGATGGAGGTAACGTCTGATGAGCTTCTCCATGTGGTCACGTGTCTTATGCACACACGGTGGAACTGCCTGTAGTGAGAAATAAACGCAAGGAATTATGGACACTCTGTTTACCTCCTTACTATTTGCGGTGTAAAACATCACTCTTGTAGAAATGCTAGTTCTCGAAACAGATCTCTCCTCTCTAAATCTTGGCTCTGCAAGTGAGTGTCTCCCAAGCCCACAGTCAGGCTGTGCGGGTTTGTGCTGCACCCACATCTGCAAATCTTTGTGTTTCCCACCCAAAGTGCACTGTGAAATCCTGTGTCCTGCTGACAGTCACAGACAGTGCTGCACACCCGCTCTGAGTCCTTGCTCACCTGGCGAGGAAGAACTGCAAAAATCTGTGTTTAGTGAGGTCATCCATCTTGGAAGAAAACACTAAATTACCTCTTCCCTGTGAAAGGAAAAAGGGGAGGCTTTTTTTGCATTCTTTTTCTGCCTCCAAGACCAACAGACGGAGAGGAAGATTTGGCTAAAGAAGTGCTCAGGAGAGGAGTAACAGAGAATCCACTAAAGATAAATAAGTCGAATGTGATAGAGTTCTCAAGACATTGAAACAAATTGAAGGTTCTGCATGGAGTGCATGCTTGGAGAGGGAGGTAGGAAAGGTAACTTCATGGCGAGTAAATGCTCTGCCTGCTTACCTGGGAGAAGGCCCATGGTAAAATCACCTTCTCTAAGCTATCCTTGTTTGTTTCATTTAAAATCACGTTTCTGTTGATAGCTGCATCTCAGCTGCCTTTCCCTGTAGAATGCCCTAGCCGAAGTTGTCTGTTGTGCTTTGAACCTGTCTTGTTACTCTTTTTTGTGCCTTTCCCTTTTCCAAGCCTTCCACTTTGCCAAGCCTCCCACTCAGGAGTCAGACCTTGTCTCTGAGAAATGGCGTCCCGAGTAATTTTTAAAGGAACAGTATACACAGCCCAATGTCCCTCGGCTGTAGTTAAATAAAGAATGGGTGCACTAGTATATATAATACAGTTTCTTTAATTGCAACAAAGCTGTAAAGATAGAATACATACATTAAAGACCAAGCACCTTTCCTTAAAATCTTGTTTTCTGGCTGGTATTGCAGTAAGAAGTCAGAAACTCTAAGCAGATAGATGCTACTGAGAAATTTCTCCTATAGATATAATCTGTCATATCTCTAATACTTATCTATGAATAGGATGCATCTCATACTCTTTTTAGATGTAAAATCATTATGTTTGTCTCCTTTCCCTCTCTCAAAATACAGTTTGAGGCTATAAAGGCACCCTCCAACCTGGGTCCTTTAACATTTCCGCGTGAACTGCTGGGACCGCCACCCTCATTTGTAAAATGTAAAATGGTTCCGGCGCTTTATCAATGAGACGCTCAACACTCTCTTCCTTTCTATCTGACTCTCATGAAATGTTATGCTCACTTTATTATTATATTTTTTTCCATTGTTGCCTTTAATTAAATTGTAAAACTGTCGTCTTTGTGTTCTTGGCTCCCAAAGGGAGAATTGTAGCTAGACAAAGTATTACTGACAGTATTGTCTGAAGAGAGATGTGCAGATACTGTGTTCACGGTAATAACAGAAAAGGAATTCCCAAAGCTGAGTTTTAACGTGCATGCCATTCCCATTCAGAAAGCAGGACTAAGCTCAGTTCTTCTTGTGGGTAAAAAGAATGACAGTAGGAGTTAAGTTCCTCTGATTTCTTTGTGGCACCAAACCTTCCCTTAATCAGCTCTGTGGAAAACACAGGTGCAGCCTTCATTCTGAGGCCTTGGGGGCCAATATTATACTCTGAGTAGGTACCTACCGCCGCTTATTACCAGAAACAAGGCACATTTTTCTTAAGGGAAGAGAGAAAATCTATATTTAAAGAAGTGAGTTTTTCCATTGAAAGCAAAACAAATATTTAGAAATCTAATTCCTTGATTGTATCCCTGGATTTAGGAAAATTAGACCTAACTTTGCTATAGTTTAGCTTGTCTGCTGGAAATAGGAGTGGTATTTTGGGAGGCATCAGGGAGCTGAATAACCACTGCCTGATTAGGATGCTTGTAGGAAGCAGTCTGTCTGGGTATAATGAGCACTCTGAGGAAGCAGTGATTTCCAAATGGATTCTGGGAACATATGGACTTATTTATATGCAGCATATTGAAATTTAGCACATGAAAATGGGACAGGACAAATATCCTCCCCACATCTATATATTCCTGTGCTCAAAGTCTTGTTTTGTGCAAAAAGGGGGGGTGCATCAGGTATACGAAGCCCAGGATTTATTGTTGGCTTAATTAGGGGTAGGATCAAAATACAACGGTGGTTACTGGTTCGGCTACAAGGGTACTCCCATTTCACTGCATTCTGTTAGACAGATAGTTTAGCTACTTTTAAAAATTAAAAGAACTCTTGAATGCTCAAACTTTTCTGCTGTTATGCTCAACCTGCTGCTGCTCTTCCAGCAGGGGCTCCTGCAAGGAATTACACCTTGCTGATTGAGGTTTCTTCCTCCCCTTTGCTGGGGCAATCATGCTGATGTTTATGCTCCTCTCCAAAGGTTTGGTCATTTCTGTGTTTGATGAAGCTTTCTATATACCCTGACCATGTGGGATTTTCTGTGCTCCCACACTGCACAGCCGTTTACGGAAGCCCATGGCAGCAACTGGGAAACACCTGGAGTTTTTTAAACATGAATCAAATAAAGATTGAACATGAGCCACTATGTTTTTAATATGATACTTTGTATCCCATCAAATTAGAAATTTTTGAATTATCCACGTCGCTTGTGCAGAGATAGAAGTGTGAGTTAAAATTTTGTTCTTTTGGAGCCAGATTTCCAGATGTTTGTTTGAGCCTCAAGAGGGTATTCATACTTTCATTAATGTGGAAATAGTAATTCCTAGAAAAGTTGGGGATAGTGCTGTAAACATAATTAGAAATTAGTTCCAGAAGAATGCTCAGGCAAAATAATAGGAAGTTCAGATTGTGTTAGCATGAGTAGGTGTCCTAGTGCTTTTAACCAGTGCATATTTATGTACTTGAGTGTTTTGATGAAAAAAAAGGAAACATACTGTCTTTCTTCTTTTGAAATATATCCTGAAAGACATTCACCAGCAGCTGGTGGGCTTTCAAATTAATGTCTGCAGTCAGTTCAAGTAAAATTTTCTATGAAAATAGAATTGCACTTAATTGATAATTTTTGTATGTAAAGGAAAAGAATTTACAGGTAAGAGCTGACATACTGTATTTCCAAACAATTCCTTCTAAATCTAAAGGAAGCGCCTAAATTAACTCATGGACGGTTCTTTAGGAGCCAGTTGCTACCTGTATTTCATCATTTTATTGACTGTGTAAAAAGCAGGGGTTATGGAAGGTGTGATGTTGTAGAATATAGCACACCGATTTCAATTTGCTTTAATCCAGTCTAGTAAATCTCCCCTTTTCTTTGTGACTTAAGTAACAAGCTTAAATTAATATGAGACACTTTCAAAATGCATTTACATCAGTGGTAGTATTTTAGCACTATTATAACTTGCAGCAGCTTTTAATTACTGTGCTTGGGGGTGTGTTTCTTGGAATAAAACAGATCCCTACAATATCCATAGTAAGTTGTTTAATACTTGGACTGTTGGTTGAATCACTGATGAAGGGTATAACATGTTCTCCGAGGTAATTGGTTGATGAATCTGCAGTCTAAATTTATAAAATTTGATTAGTTCCACTGGCAGATAATTGGTAATTAGATGGTACACAAAATGTCATTTTCTTCCATGCTTCATCTTTCAATCTTAGCTCCCAAATAACATTTGTTGGAATATAAAATTATAGGGTAACATGAAAACAGTTTTGTATCCTAGATAATGCAATGGAATAGAGAATTTGGATTGATTCATTGGTATGATTTTGTGTACTGATGGTAACAATTAATTTATTCCTTTCAAAGAAAATGTAATTTAGGTTTATTTTTCACCCTAACATTTTAAAGACAGACCATCTAAAATGCAAGCCCTTTAACTTGCAGGAACAAAGCATGAAATGACGCTGCCCATGACGTTTGTCATGTTCAATTTTTTTTTTTTTTTTCTTGCCTTTATTTTGAAAACTGTTCTCAGAGGTTTTCACAATGTATTATTTTGACATATATGAAGACTTTACTGGAAGTCTGAGATATCTATTATTGGTTAGTTATAAGACAAATGACTGTAAAATTTGCCAATTAGCTTAGCGGAGCAGTGGTGCATGGCCCCCTGTTTCAACTGGATAAGGCAGCAGTTTTATTAACTTGAAGACCAAGAGGAGCTAGACAAGACAAAAGTTGTCTTCAGACTGTTTGGCTCCTTGATTCCTTACTGAATGCTCTTCCAAGATGTGATTTCCATTGAAATCTGAAAGTTAGAAATCTGAAAATTTCCTTGAAATCTGAGGAAGGGCAGCTTTGTGTTTTAGTAAGGGAGTCTAAACCCCTTAGATTCTTAAGAGCCTGTCTGCAGAAAGATGTTAGTGAGAAATCCATTCTGAGGGAGGGGGGAAGTAGAGTTGCAAAATAAACAGAGAATAATCTGATAGAGAAAAGAACAGAGTGAAATGAGTGTGGGGAAAGTTGCGTGATTTGGGCTGTACGCAAATTTAAAAAGCAGTAAAGCCTGAGTACGTGGAAAGTTATAGGGAGTTGTTGAATCCCCTAGAGTTTCTTTGGCAGTGTATACTTGACTGGGTTTATTTAAACTCTTTGCTTCCACTTCACTCATAATTAAACAGCAACAAAGGGAAACAAAGGGTTTGAATCTGCAAGTTCTTGCACTACACAAATTCACCTGTGTGCTAACACTTCATAAATCATTACCCCATGAGGATGGTACTACTCTGAACCCATTTGGGGCAGACATAAATTATTTTCGATGCTAAAACCAGCAGAGAAGCAGGTCATGTGAAGCTTATATCATTTTTCTGATTTAATTGATGTTTTTAAAGTTCAGGCCCCGTATAGCTGAGGAAGAGCTCCAGTGAGGATTTGCACGTCTTTGTATCGATTGTGTTTAAACCTATTTATGAAGCGCAGCCATCGCCGTGGAGATCACAGGGCAGCCTCATCTTCTTCTGTGGCTTTTGCTGGGACAGAGCAGAAGTAGGTCCGGGATGGTGTAAGGAAGAGCAGCCTTTCCTGGGCCTTTCCTTGTTGGAATGGAGAAGGGCAGAGCGAAGTCTTGCTGCTTTGGAGCCCCGGGTGCCGTCAGAGGCACTTCCAGCTTGGCTCCCTGCACTCCACCATCTCCAGCCCATTTGGAACTGCGGGGCTTTAGTGCCAACAAGCGTCGGAGGGACACGATGGCGCTTTGTGTCACCTTTGTGCATCGGGACATAGAAAGGCCCAGCTGTACCAAGACTGAAAATGCTGGGAGTGTAAATGATCCCAAATGGTTTTAGTGGTTGGATTGGAGTTTTGCTGTTTAGTTTGTTATTTTTTGGTTTGTGTTTTTGGTTTGCAGAGGTTTTTTTTTTTTTTTTTNTTTTTTTTTTTTTTGGTTTGTTTTTTTGTTTTTGGGTGTTTTTTTTTTTTTTTTTTTTTTTTTTGGGTTTTTGTCTTATTTTTGTTTTGTCCTTTATTTTTTCCTTTTTGTGTGTAGAATTTTAATAAAAATGGCTTCAGTTCTAGTGGAAACATTCACCAGCTGCATCCAGTCTTGCAGCTTTCTGAGGCTTCTTGGTCTAATAAAATGCAATTAATACAGTGCTTTTTAGTTCTCAGAGTTTCAAGGAAAGAATGAGTATTACTCAATTGTACAACAAGATTTTAAATCTCTCTTGTATGCTTAAATACTTTCTAGATTATGCACTGAATCTTCAGGTTGGCATTGTCTTGTCTTTCATACTGAAAGGTTAAATTTTATGTCACAACATTCACAGATCTGTCTCTCCTCATAAACAGAAGTATTTAGGATGCCCAATTGTCAACTGATTGTCCACTAAAAGCAATTTTATATAATAAGCTGTGGATTATTTTAAATCATCAGATCCAGTCATGTTTTGCAGCCGTGATGTGGAATTTGATTTTTAATAATTCACTTGACCTTTATCTTTGTTGGTTGCTTGCTTTATTTTTCTCTTCTCTGTA
This sequence comes from Dasyornis broadbenti, assembly GCA_013397935.1. Taxonomy (NCBI): domain Eukaryota; kingdom Metazoa; phylum Chordata; class Aves; order Passeriformes; family Dasyornithidae; genus Dasyornis; species Dasyornis broadbenti. The sequence goes on from VZRN01005387.1 coordinate 177,354, forward strand.
GTAGTTTTAGGCTCTCATTGGTCAGAACTTTTCAATACATAAATTTTCAGTAGTTATTTGCGAAACACAGAAGTGTTTTCCTACCCAGGAGACTGCACTACTTTAGTTTTCATCTTTTAAAGCAATTTTGCCTTTCTATATGTTTTAATTTCCTGATGTTTGCTGTTCATGGAAATCTTTAATTACCCTTTTATTGGTATTTGAAAGGAAATTAGGATAGAATTATAGAATTATTTTGTCCTTTGTTTTTTTTAGTTAAAAAATTCTAGATGTGTTTATAGAGTCCAGTTTAATAAACTTTAACAAATTTATGCCAAGTCTGATTTGTTTTGCAGGAGTTTTTATGGCAGGGTTAAAATGCTGAGCTACTCAGATCAGAGCGATGGAAGTGGTAGATCTCATCCTCTCAGCCTCTCTTTTTAAATTGTATTATTAGAAATGAGAAAATAAATGGTTTTGTTAATTTTTTTTTCCCTTGGATAAATGAAGTAGTAATTGAATCAACTGAACCTTCTTTACCTTCAGGAGGGACTGGTTTTGATCAAAAACTTTCAAACGTGGAAGTGTCTGAAAATTCCCCGTTCTCACTATTGGTGAACCTAGGTGCTTTTGAATGATAGAATATGTTTGTAAAAAGACATCAGGTTCCTGGTGCCATGCGAATACATTTATATATGAAAACATTGTCTAGAAAAAGCAAGAACTCTCTGTATACTCAGAAATCAGAAGTTTCTCTTCATGCTTAGAGACAAAAAGAAGCCTCGCTGGCGGTTGCTTGTGAAAAGTCATTGGTTTTTATTATTCTTGCAGTTTTAGGGAGCCCGTTTTGGTTTGGTTTTATGCACGCTCCGTGTTGGCAGAGCTGTACTGCACCAAGAGCCTGGAAAGAGGTGCTTGGAATATGTGCAGGGGTTTGGCAGCGGGCAAACATTTCTATACTGACCAAAAGAGGGGGTGGAGAAGGAAAGAGGATCTGTTCTCGGAGAGGAACACACCTCTTTCCACGTTTCTGTCCTGTTAACACAACTGGCACAAGAGAACCGGCTCCAGAGCTGTTGTGACTCTTTATAAAATGCAGTGGAGTTTTCATAACAGAAAAGCAGAGTCGAGATGGATGGATGGACTATGGCTGTTCATTTTACAGTAGATTATGCATTTTCTCCTTTTTAGAGCTCTGTGGAATTTGGAAACAGTGTGTTTATGTATGTTCTAACTCTGTGGTGTATGTTGTTTATAGCAAGTTCGTTTTAGAAAGACTCAGCTTATGTTTGCAAAACAGATGTTCTTGCCTAATATTTCTATGCCAGAAGATGGTGTTGCTTGAATGGGCTGAGAAAATTCTTGCAAACTCTTATGTGCAGCTAATCGTGAGCTTTTCATTTGCTTCTCTAAACTTTTGACATTATTACTGTAAGTTTTTTTGAGGAGGGCTCTGATTTGTTTAAGTCCCAGCAGTTACAAGATCTCGTTGCTCCCGAAGGCAGGTTTTCAATACGTGCAGGATTCATGACAATGTGTTTGTAAATATATTTATCCAGTTCTTTTATCAACAAGCAGTTTTCAGTGACACAGCCAAGCCTCTGGAAAGTAATTTTAAAAATAGCTACAGTGCTCGTCTCGTTCCCTGCAATTAACATCTCTCATTGCCAAGATTGCATGAGGCAGGAGTTATGTGACCTAGAAATTATAACTTAAAAACTGTCTAAACAAATGTCGCAGAGCATGTGGTTCTAGCAAAAGTTTACCGAAACTTCTTAAGTGCCTTGTGTGATGTAGAATCTGCAAGAAACCGGGACAGGAGTGACTCAGGAGATCTCAGTTGGATGTTCGAAAGCATATCGGATTTTCATTTTTTGGATAGGGACGTGTGCCTCTAATACAAGAAGGACATGATTTCCTTTCCTTCCTTTCAATCAACCCCTTGGTTTATTTCAATTTGTCTTGCTTTCGGTCCTGCTGAAGGAGGAGCAGCAACGTTTGCCATTTCTTTGCTCATGGATTAAACCAGTCCTGTGAGTTGGCCAAGTTCTTATGTTTATGGTGCTCACAGTTTTCAAGCGTAAATGCTTCACAGATGAAAGTATTTTTGTAAATACAAAACCATCAGAAACACACTTGTATTGCTCTCTGTGGATTCGTGAGTTAATGCATGTGCTTTGCAACAGAAGCAGTAGGCAGCCCTTTTTGAGGATAACGTCCCATTCCTGATCCGCTTCACGGTGACTGTAAAGCTTAAAAACATCTTTTTTTCTGAATTCGTGTGAGGTGACCAGTGTGTTTGTCCTGTTTGCCAGTTCGATTTATTGTCAAGCTCTTCTCCCTTGATCATCATAATAGTCATCCTTATCTTCAGAAATTTGTTTGTTTCCTGAGCAATAGATTTTCTTGTAATCTGTATAAAGACGCTTTTCTTCCCTTCACTGCAATTTTTGCTCCCTGTTAAATGCATGTGTCTGAGTTGCCTTTCTACATTTCTTGGCTTAACCCACTCCGGGGATAAAATCCCAAATGAAACGTGCATTATGAATGCACTGTGGGAATAAGCTGTATTTTGAAAAGCAACCCTTTCTAGGTGCTTTAACGTGTCTTAAAACGAACCACAGCTAAGCAGGTTACTCAACAAACCACTATCTTCACAAGCCCAGATCCCCTTTTTTGTTGGAATTTTTAATTTTTTTTTTTTTTTGCTACAATAGGGCCACTCAAGCATAAAGTGTTTGATTATGCAAAATAGATAAAGTCATATTGCCAGCGCCATAAATAGAAAAGAGAGGAGAAGCAGCGATGTCTGTGACTTTTGCTTTTCTTCACACAGAACACTGTGGGTTGGATTCAGCAGGCAGATGTGTCCTTTCAGAGACAGCACAGAACCACTGCCCTCACACAATTTCGTGTTTCAAATGGCAAAGGCATCGTGGAGGTTCTCTCAGTGTCTTAAACCCTGGTGAAGGTCTGTGAAGAAGAGGAGTATGAAGAAGGGCATAAATTGTTTTTGGTTGTCTACCAGCTGGGAGATTCTATCCCAGAGTGGAGGAAGTTGAGGTTGTATAAAAACTGAGCTTGGAGTACCTCTGGAAGGCAGAGTGAGGATTGCAGCCAGTAGATCGTGACAAGGATTGCAAGCAACATATTCATGTCCTGAATCAGATTCATGTAGAGGAAATTGTTAGCCAGAATACTAAAGGAAAATGTCTTTGAAAACGGCAGTTTTATCATTACTGTACTTTTGTAATAGATAATTAGAGATTACCTTTTTTTTTTAATAATTTTTGCCTCTCATCCCTTTGATCTTTTAAATTTTTGTGTAAGCAAAAGTTTGTGTGCCCTTAAGCCAAACTGTAATGACTTTTGTTGCAGGTGAATCCTTGATCCCGTGGATTTTAGGCGAGTCATGAATTCTAAATTGCTTTTCCTCAGCCTGGCATGTCAGGGGTCACACCAGAAACACGTGACTTGCTAATTGAGCCCACACCACGGTGTTCTTCTGTTCCAAAACTAGGAATTTGTTTTTATTAAGCTAAAGAAAATTAGTTCTCAGTAGGACTTCTCTTTCCAACAGTTTGAACAGTTTAGTTTCAGAAAGCCTCTTAGAAATGATCTATCCTGATCTAGAAAGTGAAGTTTTTAAGTTATTTTATAACAAATCTAAGGAAGGTATGGTAGAGATTTTCTTTCCCTATGTTTTCTTTCCCTCTGCTTAGAGGAAAAAGATACGGATTGTGGCTACAGCCCTGAATGAATGCCCAGATTGTAACGGGGAAATCTGAGTCCCACAGCGAGGTTATCCTTTGTTACAGATCTTTCCTAACTCCCCTGTTGAGCTCCCTCATCCGTCACGTTCTTCTGCTAAGAAGTGTACACCGGGTGAAGCTCACTTTGAGTCACACACTTGTTGCGTGAGTCTCTCCCGCCTTTTTGAAGGGAAATTGATTTGACTTTTGAACAAAGCTACATCCATGCATTGCAACCCTAGCTGAAGGTACAGTTTGTGCCATCCTTTTTCTGAATTCGGTTTCAGCTTAAGGTGAAAGACATCTTCGTTGATTTCAGGTGCAGAAAGTTTAGGTGAGCAAGTTCCTTTCCAACTGCTTAGAGGAATGAACTGATGCGGGGCAGATACCATTTATGTAGCGGTGTTACAGCGCTGTCTCCTTGTGAAAGCATTATTTTCGGCAGTAGCTTTAAAATTTTAGCAGTGGGTGTTGACTGCATTTCTTGCATTTTTAAAAAGGGGCTGCCAGCCAGCAAATGACATGACAGAGAAATGGCAGCTGCTCAGGGCCTCGTGCTGCTTCAGCAGTTCAGGCCACTGGGACTGATTTTTTAGGACAATTTTCAGAGGGACACCCCAGGACATTGTAACAATTTCTCATCTTTTTAATTTAGTGCTTTAGAAAGTGAGAAAATGACAGGGTTTCTTCCCCCACCCCACAGTAAATGTCACGAACAAATCTTCCCGTCTGAGGGATGTCTTGGGTACAGCACAGTCGCTGGCATTCCTGACAGTGACTCTTGCCTTTATGCAGGCTGTGAGTAGAGCTGTGGCATGGTGGGCAGTGAGGGCCATCAGTACAGAAACATGAAACTGGAATCCTGCAAAACAAGAAAACCTTGGTTCTGCTAGAGCAGGGAATGCTCTGTCACTGTGGGCGTCTCAGTTCTGTCATCAGTTAAGCCTGGAGTGCAAAGCACAGGAAGACAGAGTGTAGGATACAGCCCAGCCCCATGGAAAAGGTGATGGATCCGATGACTCATTCTGCCATTACCCAAATGCAATTCTCTGTATTTCTTTCTTACAGGGTAAACAGTCAGAGCACAGCGGGGCAAAATATGCAGCTGGCCCCTGCTTGCATACTCAGAAAAGGGCTTGGCCCAAGGGGCAACCTTCTTTTATATCAGCTATAGAACACATGACTTTTGTCTTTCTAAAAACCTTTGTGACTTCAGCTGTCAGATTTTTTTAAAATTGTGTTTCTTGACAGACAGAGGTGGAGTAAAAATTAGGGAAAGATTTTTTTTCTGGGAGTGTAATTCATTTGCTTTTTTTGGTCTTGCCATCTTTCCATTCTTGTGACTGGAACATATTGGGCTCCAAAGGATATGGGAAGTAGTTCAGCTTGGGTTATATTTGGAATGAAAGGCGGAATACTTAAAGGTGTGAGCTTATAGTTTTATTGCTTTGGAGTCAGAGTACACAGAAAGAGTGACCAGTCAAATTCATGGAAGACAAATCCACTGAAGAAAACACAAACTGTGCCTCAAGAACTTTCAGAAAGCTGTATTGCTAAAGGATAAGAGAATTTGAAAGAAATATCACTACACAGTTGCCTTTCCCTATAATCCACTTCTGGCCACTGTCAGAGAAAGAATACGGGCTATATAGAGCTTTGTTCTTGCCCAGCACAGCTGGTCTTATGTTCTTATTTCATTTAATTTCATTTCATCCCATATGCTGCCAGTAAGATTGTGGACTTCTTTTCAGAATATATCTCTGAAGAGCTCCTTACAGAAAGATTTCCTTGTTTAAGAATTATTATCATATACAGATAGTCCTTTATTCATTTCCAGGCCTTCAAGAATGTTAGCAACTTATTAAGAATTTTAATCAGAGCAGCATATTGATGACTTTTTTAAACTCCTGAATAATTTAAATTTTTCTTAATAACGAACAGTACTAGTTAATTACATTGAGAAATCAAATCATGGTATGTAAAGAAGCTCCTCTACTGGTTAATTCCCTGATCTGTGGTTATAGTTTGGATTTGGGGTTAATCCTGTGTCTAAGGCAGTTTACCCAATAAAAATTTTAGGGCATTTTGAGATGGGTGAGCAAAGCCTGAGCTACATCTTGCGTAGCGCTGTCACGGTGTTTGCAAACACAGTACTGTGTGGTTTGCCACATCTTCACTTTTCTTCCCATACAGCAGTTGCACCAGTAAGAAAACACTGAAACATCGTCATGCACATTTAGTGCTTAAAATGAATTTGTCTCATGATTGCTACTAACTCCCCCTGCCCCTGAAAAGAAGGTGTTCTTACTGAAAATGGTGCAGTTTCTTCTTGCTTAACCTGACTGAACTGGATCAGAACCCTTCCTTCCAAATGTAGTCTGTCTTTGGGGAAAAAAAAAAATAGATCCAGGTAGAAAAAGGATTGTTATCACACAGATATTGTAAATGCTTTTTGTGGGTGGATTTCAAGGCATAGAGGATCGTCTACTAAATTTCCAGATGGTGTCAAGCTGGGAGAGGATCCATGCACTTTGTAGGATAGAACTGCAATTCAAAACATTTTCAGCAATTGTAAAATTGGTCTAATATGGAAAGCTGTGGTTGAGTAAGGAGAGCTCAAAGTACTACTCTTGAGGAAGGACTTTTATGTATAAAAGTTAGCAACGGACCCATTAGATGGCGGTATTTTGGTCACAAGTTTATGCTTTGCAAATCATAAACGGAACATGAGTCAGTGTTGTTCTTCTACAGTGGAAACAGGCAGGCAGGCCTCATTCTGGGATGTGAAAGCTGTGAGTGCATTCAGAAACAGGAAATAATCCTTCTGCTCCACTCAGTGTTAATAAAACCTCTGCTGGAGCCTTCTTGCCATTTTTTGACATAAACTTCAAGAAATGCGAGGACAAACTGGGGAGGATCAAGTGACACAGAGAAGGAAGGACCCAAAGTGTAGCAAATGTAACTTGTGAAAAAGGAATAGAAGGTTATTGTTGGTGTTAAGAATAGAGAAGACAGGGCTTGAGAAGTGGTAGGTCTTCAAATGATTTAAAGCAAATGGAAGAAAAATGCAAGAAAGCTCCCCCAACCTCCAAGGACAGTTGAGCTTCTGTTGCAGAAAGTGAGATTTATATAAAGCCTTAATAAAACCTTCCCACAGAAAGGACAGTGGGAGATATTCTCTCATATCAGTTTCATAGAATACAATGAAATCTCCATCACGAAGGGATTTTGTGAACAGGATGTACAACCATCTGCCAAATATAGGGTAGATATTTTTAATCCTTTGTTGTGGTAGGTTTGTGAGAGTGGAGGACTGCTTGAAGGCTCTTCCAACTATTTTTTTCTATTATTTTCCACAAGTGTTACCCAGCTATTAAAAAATAAATCAGGAGTAACCATTTTTTTCTCAGAAAAGTTATAGATTTCTCTTTTATATACTGTTTTGCAATAACAAAAATACGTGGATTCTACTATTAAATTTGACATACAGTTTGCAAAAGTACACGTACCTTGCTGAAGAACAATTCAATTTAGACTTCTACCATAAACAAGCTTCTGTAAATTTTCCCCTCAGTGATATATATATATTAAAAAGTATGCAAAGTAAATATGTTTAAACAGTATTCATAAAACATTTCCCCAAGGGAAAGCACACTATTAGGTGCTCCCATGCTATGAGTGCTATCCTTGAGCTGAGAAGAGGAGCAATAAACATGTTGAAATATTTCACAACGCAGAGTGGAAGAAATACCTTAGCATTTGAACTGATTTAGATACTCCTGAAAGTAGCAGTTCTGACGCTTTAAAAATACAGGACAGCAAATTCTTGAGCACCTGTGCTCGCTGCAGGATTTACATCTTCCCGTGTAAGCTGGGGGGAGGGCTAAAAACAGTGCCCAGGGGCTGAAATTTTGTGCAAGTGTGGACTTCAACAATGCTGCAACACGTTTTGAACAGGAACTCGGGGCGGCGTTAAAGCTTCGGTTACAGCTGTTAACACCCATGGCATGGCAGAGGGCTCTGCCTGATGTTCTCGCAAAACGATGCGCGCTGGGCGCCAACGCAAGATGCCGCAACCCTGCTTTTCCACCGCAAGCCATTTAAAAGTTTGATGAAAGCAGAAGAAAGGCCAAAATGGACAGCATTACCAAGTATTCTATCCATCCCCTCCAGCTGTTTGCTAGGCTCCAAAGGAAGCTCTCCAGCTGGAAAATGTGCCCTCCAAATTACCAAATATGAGATTTTCTGTTCAATCATTGTTTTAATGTTTGTCACAAAGCCCATGGAAAAACATGGTTCTCTCTTTTGGATGGCCTGCTGTTATTTTTGTGGGGTTTTGACATAAAATTTGGAATATATTTTCAGACTAGGCCTGCATGTGTGTCTATATGCATATACAGAGGGGTAAGAGCCTGTTGGGCACAATGATCGCTGAAAAGCATTTACCTGAATCTTCAATAGTTACAGCATTTTGTTCACTGAGCCGTTTCCAGTTGGCAGAGATTATTCTTGAGGGAGAAGCCTGAGCACCAACAAAATGTTTCCGGTTAGATAATAAAACCTTGGTGGAGCTGATCAGCTGGCAGTCTTCCAAAGCAGAACCTGACATGCACCTGCTTCATTTATTTGTTTTATGCAGCTTCTCATTTAACAAACTGTAAATGGGACAGGGAAAGCAATCAGCTTCTACTGAACAAATTGCTAACGTTTTCTTTATTTAGTTCAAGAAACTGCACGCTGTAATGTCGGGCTGCGGTTACGATACGGGGATCCTCTCCAGAGGATTGGAAAATAATTAGAAATATGCCACTTGTTTTCAACAAAAATTCTCTAAACCACAAGTCTGCCATCACTGATGCTTTTGGTGACTAAAATTGCTCTAGGGATAAATGACTTAAAATACAGAAGAGTTGAGATATTAAATACAAGCAGCCCTACTACAGCTTCAGTTTGATCTTTCATGTTATTCACACGGATAAATACTAAAAACCCAAACACAAAAATATACAGAGAAGGTTGGCTTAAATATGTTGTTTAGACCAGCTGAAGAGACATATCCGCTTTATCTGACATTTCTCCTGAACTCTTTTATCAGATAATCACGTTCTGCCTACAGACAATCCCGAAGTCCTTCAAGTCATTCTATTTAAACACATTATTTTGTGTGTTGCTGTTTGGAGCTACTTGAATCACCAGAATGTTACAAAATAAAAAATATACACACTCAGAGAAACAATCTAAGATACATTATTAAAGAAAATAATCAAGCAACAGAATATTTTAGGGCAGCTAAAGAATTTATTCCTACTCTTTGACTCTACTCAGAGCTCTCATATGAATCTGTGTAGTAAAGGCAGTGGAAATCATGGTTGAATTCCGGTTCACTGACTAATGGGGGTCTTAGGTAGCAACTTTTATGTATGTAGGCAGGTAGGAGTAGTATACGCAAAAGTACTTACCTGTCTATCATGTTCCTAATTATCATGAGAATCTGGGTATGATGCTGAAGGTATAATTTCCTTATATCTGTGGTTTTACAAGTTTAATTTAATTATCTCTGAAAAAATTTTCTGTCCAGTTTCGAATTCTGGTTGATCTTCCTTTCTAATTAACCTTTGTTCCATGCTTCACAGACATACTTTTTAATTGTTTAATTGCTTGTAAAGCAGAGACGTTTTTGCCTTGGCGTTCAACCATGTCCCAAAGTACGCTGTTGAGCTTGGAGCTCGGGGTGGGAATTCAAAAGTGCTTTTGTGTGCAGCACTGTCTGAACTGCAGCTGCCTGCCTGCTGACAGGTAGGGAAGTCACTGTCAACAAGATTTAAAGTTGCTGTCATGTTTACACAGCCGCACAGAAAAGGTTGAGGGAGTATTGTGATTTCGTTGAAATTAAGCACCAGCAGTTACTGGGCCATAGCAGTGAGCGCTGGTTATGATTAATGTTTGACATCTGCATCTTTTTGAGATATTTTAGCCACTTTTCTTGTCAGGTGAAAAGTGCCCTGAGATATGTTTGTAGCCGTGGGGGGAAGGTTCAGTGTGCTGAGGTTTCTAGTGCTTCAACTGAGCTATTAAAGTCATGTAAGTTCTTGGTCCTGAACCCTTGTAAGGATTTTCAATATAACTGAGCAGTTGGGAATTCTGTATTTCAGTGGAAAAAAATCCCACTAGACTAAACAAATTTTTAAGCTATTAAATGCTCTTCCTTGGCTGTCTCTGTGTTTTCTCCTTGGATCTCCTGGTAACTGGTGATGGGTGGTACCAATATGGATCTACTGAAGGAATTGTTCCCCTTTACGTATGAAACTGCTAACAAAATTGAGAAATGCTTCAGAGACACACAGGTTTTGTCATGGATGTTTTTGATTCAGACAGATATAGAGGTACTAGGAACAAAGATTCAAACAGTTAAATACAATTTTTGACAGAGTTTGCATACGTTTTATTAAAAGTTCATGGTAGCCCAGCAATGCACTTCTGCGCTCCACAGCCCTGTGAAAACGCAGGTATTGCTAAAGAAGTGAGCTTACACAATGCTTTTGTATTTCTGTCTGAAATGAATGAACACTGCAGTAATATTTTTGAGTGGTTCTGATGGATGCTGTAGATACTGTCCCTGTGGTCATTAGCTGGAGACACAATTAGCAGCGTGCCTGGAATTGGACCTTAGAATGGTTTGGGTTGGAATGGACCTTAAACGTGATCTGGTTGCAATCCCCGTGCCAGGGACGGGGACACCTTCCACGAGACCAGGCTGGACAGAGCCTCATCCAGCCCTGCCAGGGATGGGATATCCACAACCTCTCCAGGCAATCTGAGTGTTCTCAGCAGGCATTGAGAAGACTCTAAATCAAAACGCGTGTATCTCAATCCCTCTGATATTTGAACTAGTTTGAATTCCAGGTCCAAATTTTAGAGTTACTGAGGTTTTGATCCTGAGTATGTATTAATTCAGAATATATGTTTTGATGTGTATTTGATATACCTAAATAGATAGAATTTGGGTATAATATGAACTTGGCTCTCTGCCAGGTCTATCCTGTTACTTCCATGTGAGTTTTCTCCTATGGGAAAAACCCAGGACAAAATTCGTAATAAGCCACAATGCGCTCTCTGCACACATTGTATTGTTCTCATTTTAATACAGCATCCTGATCTGAGAAGTTTTCTGCTGGATTTCTGGAGAGCTCCCATAAATATTCTATTTTAGTCACCTAGTAAATTTGAAATCTACCTCTGTGCCCTACTAGGTGCCATAATCAGTTACCAGGTTAATCATCTGTGGTGACATCACTGCCAGTGAGTAATTCTTTCGGGTTATATATCTGGAGCTGATGACCTTGCAGTCAAGTCATACTCAGGAGGTGCATTCTGAAAGGCTGAAAATTTGTCTCCTTTACTAGTTTTGTGATTTGGTGCTGCTGTGTCTACTTTGCATTAATACTGATTTATATTTCCCTCCTCACCATGTGATACGATGCCGATGCTGGCTTTCATTCTAGGTCATAAAGCAATCTCTTTTAAATTATAGAAAAAATATAAATTGTTTATAATGATTATTTTTACAGAGAAGTAATTATAACCCCGCCCTCCTTTATGTGTCAATGAAAACAATGGACATTATTCACAATAGGATTAACACCGCATTGTTTACATGTTTGGTTTTTCCCTGCGCTGTGATTTCCCTATGTGTGATACTGAGGGAGATGTAATCTGAAGCTGTGTGTTTTACATATTAATTGTATGCAAAGCAAGAAAAATCAAATGAATAACATGTTTCACCATTGTTGCTCATAACCTTGTGACAAAGACAAAAAAACTCTTCGCATGCAAAAGAATTAGAGGGGCCAGAGGACGCACAAACAGGTAAAATGTGACAACTGATAAAATAGTTGGGAACCAGCCATGTGTCTTGCGATACAGACATCAGGGAGAAATGTTAAGCACTTCGTCATTCCTGCCCTCCAGTGTCTGATGCTTCTGATTTCTTCTTTATTGATTTCAACTAAAGAAAATATAGAGGAGTATAGAGGTGACCCATTTTGTTGACAGATACACATGTTGGTCTTGTACTCCCAGCAAATAGTTTAGACATCAGGAATAATGGCTTATAGGTAAGAGATAAACACAATTTCCCGTGATTTCCAAACCTGGTGAATCAGCAGACACAGTTGGCGTTCAGAGTCTCAGTTGTTTATCTTTTATTCAACAGATTGAAGATTTAACAGGACACTGGCAATTCTAAAAAAAAAAAAAACAATAACCCCCCTAAAAAAGCCAACCAACTGACTAACCAACCTCCTCCCCCAACAAATTACTGCAATTATTGATCTTTCTTTACTTTTGGAATGTATTATTCACTCTTAACAAAAACAGTGATGAACCACCCCACTACAACCTGGTGTAATTTTATAAGCCTGATCATTTCATAAGTTTCAAGTAATTGATGTCCTGCTGTACGTGTGATCGTTTTATAAAAATGAAAATTGGGCATAAATTGTTACTGTTCAGGCGTGAATTTCAGCCAGGGGCACCAGTAAAGGATTTTGCACTCACGGTCCATATAGTGTCAGTATCACATCTTTCCACACCGTGGTTATAAAATGTCAGTGGCAGTTGTTTGGACTCTGTGTGCAATATTGACCGTCAGGGAAACAATCTCACATTTGTCTCACGGTAAAAAAAGCATGCCAGAGCAATGAAATAAAAACACAGCATCTGGAACAGTGAAGAACTGTCGCACAGTGATACTGTTATCATTCATTTTGATGCATAAACCGGTCATGTCCTACGTTCACATGGCTTCCTTTATTTAGAAAAATGCTCTTTTCAGTTTAAGTTATAGCTTTTGAAACACATGAAACCCCTTTCCTTTGTGCTCAGCTAGTCAGCTTTCCAAACTATTTACTAAGGAGATATGAATTGTGGAGCAAAAGAATGGAATATCCATTCTTCTTCAGAAAAGAAATCCTATGCCCCCCTCCCCAGGAAGGAGTGTCCTAGATGTTCAGCATATTTCAGCGTTACATGGTTCCAGGGCACAAAAGATGCCTTACTGTATTTTATTGCACTTTTAATTGCAATATTGCCTTATTGCTAGAGGAGATTGTGAATGAGAGAGCCGGGTGTTTCCAGCAGGGATTTACGCAGCAGGGTTGGGATTATAACGCCTTGGGAAGGGAGATTGTGCCCGGTCCGTAACGAGCTGAGCACCTCCTGCACATGGCGCCACAGCCTGCTGAGCAGTTCCCGTTCTGATCCTTGGAGACCAGGTGCTGCTGATACAGGAACATGTGCGTGACTTGAGGAAAGTGTAGCTCTTGGTATTTTTTTTTTTTTTAGAAAAAGCTGTCAACGCACTGCAGTTCCTAAATGATATGAATGAACTGGTTTTTTCCTGTCTCTTTACCTTTCAGTGTGTGCTGCACTCCTGTGTTTTCGGGTTGTTTTACTTTCCTGTTTGTAGTGTCTACCAGAGGATATTTTGTGCAGCTATGAGACATGGTGTCGTGCCTTCCACAACCCTTTTCAAAATTCCCTTAGCAGAATACTTACAAAAACATTTGGTGTAATTTTTCCCTGATTCAGATTGTTTATAACACAGAAAATATTTTTTTTACTGACGTAGCATTGTTAATTGCTTTCATGTAAATGTCTCCTGCCTTTTGATTTGCCTATGTCAAAGTAAACCATAAATTGGAAATTGATTCAGTATCTGTACGACTCTGTATATTCCAGTCCTTATGAATTTCTATTACTCGTTGCTATTGAGACTGGAATGAAAAGTTATTGCATGCAGAGATCTAAATCTAGAACTGTAATTACCTATCTGGTAATTAAAGTAGAAAAGACCATTAGAAAGTTTTGCAGTTTTTTCTACGGTTACAAGCAGTACATTAGACTGGGTATTCTGATTTAACATTGCAAAATTATTTTTTAAAAACAAGGGAAAGAAAAAGTAATATTAAAAAGTCAAAAATATTAGAAATGTGAGTTAACCAAATAAGCTTAATGGGGACCCTATTCCCCTGTGATTCTTTGACTGACATTTTTCTTGTGAGATAAAACCTTTTAGAAATAAAGATATCTGGACTTGATTTTTTTTTTTTTTTTTTAAACCAAGACTAAAAATTTTTCACGTTTTTGTTCTCCAAATGAAACCAAGAAAAGTTCAGATTTGTTACATCTAAATAAATCTGGTAATAATCTTTATTTTACATGGATGAGTTATTTAATTGCAATACATTCTAAAAAAAAAAAAGGTTGTGAGCCCACGTTAAAATAGTGAACAAAGACGTAGGGTAAAATTATGTCTATTTCTATAAATCTTTAAATAACACTGCAGGAAGCCAAACACCTTCTGTTGCTCTTGGGCTGCAGTATGTGGGTGCAGGGTAATGACAGAATATTTTTAAATAAGACATTAGTCTTTAGTTAACCTTAGTGAACCAGTTAATGAGTGAACACATGTTAGGAAACCAATTAAAATCGCAGGAAAATCTACGCTGAGCTAAAGGAAAAAAACTTATGGGACCTGTAAAAATGGTTTCTTTGAGCTTTTAAAGCAGGGGTGAAAGGTCCCTGCTCAGTCCCACATGCACTTAGGAATGGAATGCTTTTCATTGTCCTTAGCTTCTCAGTTTCTGGTGGCAAATTCTCATTTGTAAACCTAACCATGGTGTAGTTCAGAAGGTAATATAAGGTAATATATGGAAAATAATTTGAAGAAATATTAATTATTTGTGGACTGTGGATAATCTGACCACCCTGACAATTAACAAGAATGGTGTTCCAGAACTTTTTAATGATGCTCCTACCATCAAACCAGAGTGGGTTTTTTTCCCAGTGTATGATTGTTTCTCTCAAACCAAAACACCTTTCGTGAGGGATTTCAATTGCTGATAGGTTTCTGTCTTTAGAGACAAACCAGAGATGTATTAGTTTAGACATCAACACTCAACGTGGTCTTGCAACTGTGCACAGCAAAGCTGGATTAAATGATTAACAATAATACCAGCCTTAAATTCATATAATGCCATCTATATAATTACAATTACTGTTATTATTGTTATTACTTATGTTATTTAGTTCAATTAGGTCTGGGAGCACAAACACAAATACACGACCCATTTGACTCATTAAAGTGTGATGGAATATTCACAGTAAGGAGCTCTACTCGCAATGGAACGACATTAAGAAGTGATTTGCAGTTAAATCTCCATGTGAGACCCCAGTTAGGGACCAGGTCTTCCTTAAAACCAGTAGCTCCCCAGGAAAGGGATTTAAATTGAGAGAGGAGCAAGAGTGAGGTATTGTGTTTAAATGGGTTTTCAAATAACTTTAGAAACCATAAGGTGCGTGGCTAAAGTCTAAATGACTTCAGTAAAGCTGAGAGTTAGCTTTTTGTTCTTAACATCCCGTGTGTCCCTTGCATGAGTTGTTTTTCATTTTTCTGGGTTTGGTTTTGTTTTCTCATGTGCGTTAATTGACTCTAAACACTGATTTTGTATTTTATCTTTTCTCACAGGTGCCGTTTTACTCTCATCTTTTTTTCTCATGTATGGGGTAGGTGCTCTGCAAATATTTCTCTAGCCTTCCAATATGAGCCCACAGAGTCTGTATGTAGGGTTTGACGCTTAGGTAGGTTATAAGAGAATAAAAACTGCAGGAATGAAAAGCGTGGAAGAACGTGTATCCTATATATTCATGAGTATTCACCAGGTTCTCATACAGTGAAATCCAGTAGGTTTTGGAGAGTTAAGGACAGAACTCTAGTGAAAACTTTTGCTTCTCCTGTTGACTGCAGATCAATTGTTCTGCCCCAAATCAGATGAGTAATGTTAGATATTTTACAAACTTCAATAACATGAAGAAACAGTAAATACTGTTTTTCTTTCAACACATTTTCCTCTAGTGGCCCTTCTTTTTGAAGCTATGTTTCCTTTGCAGGACACAAATCACTTTTGGTACCCTCACCCATGGGACATGAACACTTACCCTGCCAAGTGGTGGTCAAGACTGAAAATGCGTGAACTGAAATCTTCATGGGAAGCATCACACGAGATTCCTTAAAGGAGGGCCCGTGTTGCTGCAGATTTGCTCTTCTCTTTGTGTGCTGGAGAAAATAACGTTGTCAGTGTTGGCATGAACAGAATTCCATGGCCCCCAATATCAGCCCTTTCTAGTCCTGGAGTTAATTTGGTCAGAGGCTGTGGTTCATCAATGATAAATTGGTGGAGGCTGCAAAAATAAGGACTGAGGGAGTCCTGAAGTCACAATACTTTCAGGAACTCCATATGGGCCAGTCCGGTTACGTGCTCTACTTTAGGCAGCTCTGCAAGTAAGCTAAAACTTAAAAGACTTCAGAGAACAAAGTTGATTACTTTCTTGTGATCATTTGCATTAAAGAGGTGTAGTCCATCAGAGTTTCTGGATATCTCTGATATTTAGAAATACAATATTCATTTAGTTTCTAAATATCTCTGATGAAGGTGTTTCTCATAAATGGCGCAGGCAAAGCAGAGCAAACCACTCACCCAGCAGGGTCAGAGGGGTAACATCCTTGCCCCAGCTGCTGAACGTTCTGCACAGTGAATACAATATTCTGATTCTTTTCATGCCTTTTTTTCTCTTTGCTTTTTTTCTTTGGTGGTTATTTCTGGATTAAATACGATTGCTGTTCTTTAAATGCTGTCAGCATTCTGCAGGAAAATATACACATGTTCACTCAGTAAGTGATGTTAGTAACGCATCTCTGTGTTCAGAAACTCTTTTTTCTGTATTTTATATACGTTTGTAATTTTATCTTTGGAGTCTGATGATTGTTTCTCATTGCCGTTTGGGTGCCACTGGAAATCAAAGTAACTCCTGTAAGAACAAGCTTTTAATTTGGCAGTGAGAGACAGCTGACAATGAACAGAAGAATGTCTTAATTTTTTTTCTTTTTTTTTAATGAAAGAATTGTAAATAATTTAATCCAGCTTCTATCAAATGACCATGTATGAAAATATTAAAGGCCTCTTTTCTCTATTTTTTATTTACATGCAGTTCTCCTTACCCGTGTTCTAGATTTCAGCATATGTTTCGCTATCATGTCTTGAAAGTAGGATGAATTTTGGAAGGGAGTACCCACCATTATCATCATTATTTCCACTTGGAGACACTCTAAGAATTCCTGCGCAGTGATTTTGTTTGTTTGTTTTTGTGTAGCTGATGTTCCTACTCGTGTATTGAATTTTACTTACCCTAATATTTTCCCTCAATTTATGCAAACCCTCAGTTTGAAAAGATAATTTGGAATTCTGCCACAGGCGTGCAGTCCTTCTCAAGCTCATGCCATCCTCAGCTCTGGGAAATACACACTTATTAGCTGAGTCATTAGTAGTCTGAATGAAAATTCTGGACAGATCCAAACCCAGGAAGGTTTCTGCCAGGTAAGTCTCCTCTGCTTTTGGTAACAAACTATGAAAAACTAGGCTTGGGCTATGGCTTTTCAGCCAGGTTTTGCGGCTGTGTTTTTTTTCTTTTTACGCGACCAATTTGCTCGTTAAGTGTTGATGAGAATGTCAAGTGAGATGTTATCTTAATTTTTCTAAAATCAACATGTGAGGGTTTATTTCCCATCTCTTAAACACAGAAGATCCTGCAGCCTGTTGAAAACAAAAATTTGGTGCTGACATATCTATACAGTGTGCAGTTTTTCCTGCACTACCTTCTAGATGGTTACAAGGAGGTGGGTAAGTTATTGCAGAAATTTTGGAATACTGAATTTAACTGTCTGGCCTGTAATTTTTACTTTCTCTCTTTCTTACCTTTTATTTTTTTTTTTTTTCCTAACACAGACACTTTGTTTTCCCATCTCCCATCTTCTGACAGCTTTGCGAGACAACTATAAAGAACCCAGAAATCACTTTGGCCATTGCTTTAAGTATCCCAGGTAAAACTGGGAATAATCCAATAACCCGGAAACAAGCTCTCAGCCAGCTTTCCACACCGTGCTTCAAATTTCATTTCAGGTAATTTTTCAGTAACTAATGCTCCAAAAAGCCACTTTTGTTCATATTGTGAAAGCCTGCAATATTTCTCAGTGAATTCAGTGTCACAGCTACGTTTGTACGAGCATTAAAACGAGCCATTAGAAGGTAGCAATAAGAAGGAAGATATAAAGAGTTTTCACTCAAGAACTTAAGACAAATTGAGATTAGTAAGTCAGCACCGCACTTCATATGGCTGAAGGGAATTATTTAAAATAGGCAAATTTATACTCTGCCCCTGGCGTCTCTATTGATTATTGGTTTTATTTAGTATTTAAACAGCATCCTGCTCTTTATCAGGTTTATCTGGCCGTTAACGCTTTACCTCTTGACATCTGCAGGACACATTAATGGAAAATATCATTGATGCAACTGTTTCCTCAAGGTACAAAATCTAGACAAGGGAGAAGATGATTAGTCACAGTGACAGAGTGACCATTTGGGAATCACTTTTTCTGTGCATATCATTAAGAAATCAATGAGATGAATACATGGGAGCCAGTAGTGTTTACTATAGAAGAACAAGGGGAAATAGAGAAGCCACACTTTGCATTGCTAAGATTTTGCTCTGTGATCAGGTCCCCTTGTGGGATGACACTTTGAGGGGCTGCAATAAAGGTCACCTTTGCTGTGCAGTGCTTGCTCTCTTCATAGCCCTTCATGGAGAATGACAGCCAGATGGCTTAGTTCTAAAATCACTAATCTATCCTCTCAAATTTTATTCAGAAAATGAAATTAGCCCATGAATTCTTTCCTAGCCTGACTTTTGCATCTCAAAACCATGTTTATCGTTGCCGTGTTTGGCACCGGAATACAGACACTGAGATTTGCACTGTCACAGGTAAGGAAGCTGCGTTGAATGGTGCTGTGAGAAAAATCTGATGCACGTGGTAAGAGCAGAACACGGTAAAAGAGAATTGGCAAAGCTGGGGTTTAAATCTGCCTTAAACGGTGAAGGTTGTTTCTGACCAAGAGCAATCAAGCGTTTTCACAACTTGGGTCTGCAAATTTTTTTCTAGATTTTCATGCTGACAAGATATTTTTTTGCTGTGGGAGAACAAGGGGGATACACACCACGATACGATGTGCTGAGGTCTCTGGATATTCTCATTAGCACACTGTGACTTCCAAGCCATATCCATGACTACTACAAACTCAGAGCTGTGGCG
This sequence comes from Dasyornis broadbenti, assembly GCA_013397935.1. Lineage (NCBI taxonomy): Eukaryota > Metazoa > Chordata > Aves > Passeriformes > Dasyornithidae > Dasyornis > Dasyornis broadbenti. The sequence continues at coordinate 196,287 of VZRN01005387.1, forward strand.
AGGCAACAGGAAGATGCCTACTGAGATTTGCAGCTCCCAACAGTGAATCCCCTCCTGAAATAGGTGTCTCTCAGGCATGGAGCTGTGGGCGCTGGCTTTTTTCTTTAAAAAAAACGCTAACTTTGTGGTTCTGGGTCAGCAATAGGACAGCAGTGCTGTACAGCTAAGAAAGGATTTATGGTCCGGGTATGTGGAAATAAATATCTGCAAGTTCCTTAGGAAATAAAATTATATTTGTGAAGCCATCGGTGATAAGCAGAAACCGATAAGGAACGAGAGCTTTACAAACTTACAGAGCCAGCAAACCTCCCTGAAATCACAAAAAAAGCCTTGTAAAAGTGTCACAGGTTCAGACCAAATTCTCATACCATCATAAATGAAATGTAAAACTTTAAGAGTCTAGATTTCTTTTTAGTCTCTAATGAGAGCTCATCTCATTAAAAATTTACACCTTTTTATTATACCTAATTTACTTATAAATCTTATTGCCACCCATTATCAACTCTCACAGACATCTCAATCAACCTTATGATTAAATCTGTTTTATTCAAGCTATTCTTTTTCCACTGATTTTAATTCTATCCTAATGACTTTCCTTTTTTTCTTTGAAAATTCATTCAACTTTGGAGACTTTCTCATTGTTCCATGTGTCACCATTTTCATACCTTGAAACTTGGCTATTTTTATAACTTCCAGCTGAGTCTTTTTATTACAGATATGCTGTGTTTTTTGAGGGGAAAAAAAAATCTCCTAACTGTACAAACACTTTAGCATTCAGGAATGTGTTTTTGTAAAAGGCTTTTTTCCTACCTCCTTGAGAGTTTAAACACTTAATAATTAGAGTTATGTTTTACACCTCACTTCTGTGTTTTTGCTAAGTGTATGGGGGGCTTAGTTGTGAGTGGCAGCCCTCTCCTGTGACACGATAATCCTGACCAGGTGAAATGACCAGAGGCAAGCAGAAGAATCAATCCATTTCCTCGTGTTCTGGTGTGTCAGACGGTGATTATAAGTGCATGCTAGAATGTCTCCTTTGGAATCTGAACATGAAGTTATTTTTCCTGATCATATCCTGCTCTCTGACACGTCATATCCACTAAGAACTCATACTAAACTATATAAGAAATAAGAAGACAGAGGTTTTTAATAAATGTTAAGATGTCTTGGAAATAGAATTCATTCTTAGTCTGCAGGGGTCCATAGGGCATCCTGTGTGTCTGGAATTCCTAGGCTAAGTTCCTTCTCATTGCCGGGCAAATGGATTGGTAGGTGCTTCCTCTGCCCTGTTGTCATATTCCTACTCTGTCATGTCCTTGAAAGTGTGAATTTCATCCCAATTACAATGAGTCAGGCGTTCTTTCTTCCAAAAGAAACGATTGCGCTGATTATTTCTCTTTATTGCAGTGATATGAAGCAAGATGTCTGAATTAGTACACCGAGTGTATCCCCAGGAATGTGGAGCCCTCCTGCAGCTGGCAAGCCCAAATCTCAGGGAAGGCAAATGTCTTGAGTGTTTTCATAGATGTGCGTTCTCAGAACCGAACGTCAGCTGGTCCGCTGAGAGCTACAACAGAAACAGAGCATCGTGAGGATGGTGTTTCTGAAGGGGTTAAGGAAACAAGAGCAAAATGTGTTGCTCTTAAATTACTTCAACACGTGCATGCTTAACATTTTTTTTGTCTAAATTTCCCATAGGTTGATTTAATCTTAGGAGCGCTTGAGGTAAGTGTTTTTAAGAATAAGTAGGCATGTAACACATTGGTTTAAGCATTCTCCAGGACACCTGAAATTGGAAACACACCCTTACTCCTGTCAGTCATGACAAATGGTAGAGCTGTTTGATTAATTTCATCCTGGTTTTGTTTGTAGCGACAGAGATCTATTTTAAGGGGAGATGCTATATTATACTGTCATTCACTCACTGCTCACATGGCGTGATATTGTTGTTTATGCTCTGTTGTTGTTAGTCTGCCAGCTTGGATGAGATAATAATCATAACACAAGATTTCTGCAAAAAGCCTACAAACCTTGAAGTCCCCATTGTATGTTATTTGGAGAAGCAGTTTTGATATTTGTGTCTCAGCTTGCATGAGCAATATCACATTACTCGAAATTGTGTTTTCCCACAATGACTCCCACAGGTAAAGGACTCGCTGCAGCCTCAAGATTATTTTGTTCAACTTGGCACAGGTAGGTTTTGCTGCAGGAGCTTGTCAGACGTGAAGTAATGCAAAAATCCTGGTCGTGAATCCAAAATTTTCCTCAATTCTGGCTCTCTAGATCCTGATACGCTGCTTCTGATCTTTTCAGACAGAGGATGGCTGAGACCTGAGCATATGGATCCCCTGCTTGAATAAAAGCAAGATACCTTTGCTACTTCTGTGACATGGAAGGATATGTATCTATTACCACTTTTACTAAGAAGTGAAGTAAAATTCAAATGCTTTGAATTTAACAAACATCCCTGCTTGAAATACTTACCATTTGCTGAGCTGTGGGTCATTGCTGTCTAGACTGCTTCAGGTTGCTGCTGCTATTTAATTTATAGACCTTTTTAAAAGTTGCCTCTCTCCTTTTTACTAATAAAGGAATTTTGTTATGGGAAGTGGAGATGTTAGTTTTGCCCCCTCTGCTTTTAGACAAATCGTTTCTACTTAATCGTTCCCGTTTCTTTTTTGACCGAGTCTTTCATTCGAATGAGGCTCTGGAAAAAAAAAAAAAAAAAACGCTGACAGATTTCTTGAGGAGTGTTTTCTGCTAATGTAAATAAAAATTGGAATGGAATGGAATGGAATGGAATGGAATGGAATGGAATGGAATGGAATGGAGTAGAATGGAATGGAATGGAATGGAATAATGGAACTCCCACCATTTTGGTTTCTAAGGGAGTAGTCTCTTTTGCAGTGCATCTTGAGGTTATGCGAGAGAAAAGCTGAGCAGGAAAACTCCAAAATCCTGCCCGTTCAGGAGCATTATGGGCTTAGAGCTGTCATAGCTTCCTGTAGTCAGGACTGTCGGTGGTCTCTGCCTGAGAGCTCTGGTTGCCAACCCAGCGAAAGAAGCCCCTCAGCCTCTGTTTTGGGATACATTGAGTGACTGGAGACAGCACAAGTTCAAAAGATACTCAAGCTCAGCGCAAGAAACTGAAGCATTTTAGAAATGCTTTTGAGTTTTCTGACGAAACATACAATGCTATATTTGCAAACCATACTCTACTGAGATTGCATATTAAAATATGTTTAAAATACTGCTCAAATAGACAGATAGAGATTTTTGGCTCAAAATGAATAGTCATAATTTAAGCATCCTATCCTGAAGCAATTATGTGATCTTTAATTTCCTAATGGCACATTGTATATACAGGATGTCTAGCAGTTGCATTTAAAAAAAAAAAAAAAAAAGAAAACTTACTTTTGTTCAGAATACATTGATGACAGTGATGTTAAATAAGTAAGTTCTAATCATATAATTGGCATTTATTCAGAAACATAATTTTCTTGAGAGGGCTTGATTGCATTCATTATCACCAGTTAGAGACTTCTTAATGTTTTTATCAGCCTGATTCAAAATCCTAAATTGGAGTACAGATGTTAGAGTTTTCTCCTAAATCAGCCTGCAGGAGATTTTTGGTTTTGTTTTTCGCGGACCTTTTAATTGCATTTTAAACATTTCTGAACTTAAAGTCTGTCTTGAACTAAAATAAACCAATCTGAAGCTGGTTTGTTTAAATCACTGTCATTCTCAAATCATTTCGTCTTGGTTTGACTATGAGTTGCTTCACTGCCATGCATGCCCTGGGATAGTGCCTGTCTCTGGATTTAGCACTTCAGGAATTGGCTGATGGCTTCTCAGGCCTTTGTGACACCCTCACTGGAAGAGCTGTAATTTAAAGGCCAGGAGGTTACAGGAAAGTGGCAGTAAATACCTCTCAGTGGCCATGCCAAGGGCAGTGAAAATTAACCCTTTGCTATGAGCTGGGAAAAGCTGCCCGATACATTTGCTGTTAGTTCTTCCAGCCAGAGCATCGCTGTAATGGCAGCTAAATTTCTGTTTACCCTTTGAACTTTGAAATAAATAATCGTTTCCACTTTGAGGCATCCTTGACAAACGCCAGCTACTTTATAACGCTACAGAATGACATTTATCAAGCAATTAGAATTATAATTAGCTGTTCTTCTTTTGACTAGAAAAGGAAAATAATGGTGTAGCTTCTCTCTGGTCGTGGTAAGGATTTGAAACCTTCTGGAATTATTTTGGAGAAAGCAATAATACACTCATAAAAAACCTACCTGGTGACCCCAGATAAACCATGAGTTGATCTTGGTGAACACAATCCTCTCAGCAGAACATTATGGGAATCCTCTATTCCTTACTGAGTATGAATTGCTAGTATAGCTAAACAATATCAAAATACAAACAAGGGACCTTTAACACTCAGTTCTTGACTAGAAGCTATCCCCAGCATTATTGATCTCATTCCTCTGCTGACTATTCTCTTCCCTGCTTATAACAGAAAAACCTACAAGTGATTAAATTTATTCTGATGCATATATTTGTCCCCAGCTGAACTCAGGTAGAATTAAGCAGAAAAGGTGGTTAATTTTCTTGTGTTCATTTTGAAGAGGGTGCTATTGCTGCATCCCATTCCATGTTTGCATGAGTCCCTCTGTGGCAGGGATTCCCTCGGTTGCTAACTTCTGTTAGTGACTTCCTGTTACTCTGAGCTCAGTGTGCTGGTGGTATTGCATACTGAGAATATTTTCACCGAGCTTCTGTGGAAATGGAAAACAGAGATCACAAATGACGTAATTTAAGAAGAACACTCCCTAAGCACACTACATACAGGGTGGCAGTTTTGTGTCTTCTTCAGGTGTCAGAGCTGGAGCCATTAATTGAGCTATTTCAGTATCCCGAGCTGTTTTTATTTGTGTTGACATCTATTTCTGAGACAGCAGTATTCTTTTTCTAAGGAACCTGTTAGGTAACTCAGTTGCATTAACCGTATTAAAGTATTTTGACAATATATTCCTTGAGTCCTAGGTTCCTTGTGTAGGGAGTCTTAAAGTCCTTGTGTGGGAGGGACTGGGATTGCATCTGCCCAGAGCGGTGGTGGTGTTACGGTGGTGGAGAGACACAGCAGGACTGGGAATGGGAGGGGAACAAGAGAGGAAGACTGGGAGTCAGCACTTGAGGGGAAACTGGGACTGCACGTGTCTGACTGCTGATGGTTTAACACTGTAACCTTCCTAATCGTCTTTTAATTACAAATCAATGTAATGTGGGCCAATACATGTATGGAGGTTATTTCTGGAAGTAATATTGCAAAAAAAAATTGAACTGGTAAACACTAATGTTGTTCTCTTGAAAGATAATTAATGTATCTCGTGATTCTCTTAGAGAATCTCTGCCTGGAGATAAACCCCAAGGGTTTAACATATTAATTAATTTTGAGTATTTGACTCCATCTGTTTAATTAGAGTGTAACCTGGTACCTGTCTCCTATTCGTGCCTGAGCTTGGGTATTATTCTTGATTAAGGTCTGTCATTTAGAAATCATTCCTGTGTGTAAAGTTGCTGTGTCAGGGCTGTGGATGTTTTGAGACTTGTATCCAGAGATATCTCAGTATACCCTACCTAATTTCCCCTTCGTTTTGGGAGTGTTTCTGAGGAAAGCAGCAAAGTTTTGACTGCTGACATCTGAGGAGCTGCAGTATCAACACGAGGTCATTTTCCAGGCGTGCCTGTGGAGATGATGTGGTGAAGTCACTGGGTGAAATCAGGGCTCTGTTGGGGTCTATAGGAATTTTAGCAGGAATTGGATTTTGCTTGGTAGGTGAACTGTCAGGGCCAGGACCTGTGAGCTTTTCTGCAGAGGACACGAATAAGCAAGCGGGTTTTGCCTTTTGGGAGGAGCTGGGAAAGTGACAATAGGCAGAGCCTGAGTCCAGTCATCTGTTACCATTTGCCGTAAGCCTGCTCATTGTCATTTGAAATACATTTTCAATTCATGGATTGTGATATTTTATGAAATGCTTTGAGTATAGAGGTTTTGGAGCTGGGTTCTTGTGTGATAAACTTGCCTTTGCTAGAGCTTCCCGTATGAAACTTGATAATATTTGTGCTTCAAATTCAGTTCTGTACAGTAAATGTAAAAGAGTGGTAATCTGCCAGAGGTGTTACAGCCTTAAACCAATTGAGTTAAAGTGCAGGGCGTGAAAGAAACCAGGAGATAACACACAGGAGTTATTCTCAGACTCCTTTCAAGTAAAGAACTTAACCGTGGATTTAAATGCAACTAACCTGCATCTGTTTGTGAACTTAAATAATGGAAAATTAGAGCATCCAAAAAGTTAGGGAGTTTTTAAATTCCTTTGGTGCTTCTATTGCCTTAGGATGTGTACATTGGGAGATTCAAGTGAGATTATTTTAGATTAAACACCCAAATAACCAAATTCAGTAACCTGGCAGACATGAGTACCCAATGTACACCATTTTTACTCTGCCGTTGACATAGATTGAGAAAGTCCCCAGGAAAGTATTTGAGAAGAAATAGCATAAGTCTGATAGAAACTTGGAACAATTCTGTCCAAAATACATGCCACCATCTCATAGCGCCTGGGAAGGAAATTCCCAATTTGGGCAGGTTGGAAGCAAAAATATTGCTGGTCTCACCTACACCTGTAAGTAATTTGGAGCAGTACCTGTGTGGTGAAGCCGGTGGCCACACTGTACCAGTTTCCACCCGGTGCTGTCTGTTCAGAGAGAATTGCTCCCTGCAACCACATCTGGTTAAGCTTCAAGTGGAAGGAGAATACATTTCATTTCTGGTTCCTCTAAGCTCACTCTGTGATGCAAAAGCAACCGTACGATGTGAGGATCACTATGCAGTCCTTTTCAAAAGTGCAGTCTTGGCCTGGACTAAAATACTTCTATAATCTTCTCCTCTTTTAAGTAGAGTCTGTCTGTGTAAGGATTATTCACCTTATTGTTGTTGCCAGTTAAAGTGCTTTTTCCTCTCCCTGTTTTTCAAAGGAGAGGGAAATGTGAGACTATAAAATACTAAAGTAGCAGCTGATATTTTTCTGCTCAGAAACAGTGTTTCTATTTTCTGTATATTGTGTTCCTTTTGGGGTTTGGTGCCTTTTAAAAAGAAATTTTTAATGTGTTGTTTGGTTGGGGTTTTTTTTAATTCCTCAAATTGTTTTGGAAGCATCTTGAAATCTAAAATATTTAGTTCAATTCCTCACCCCTCTTTTTATAGGAGAGGGTCTTAGATATTTGTTTCAGGCAAATGACCGGTCACTGAACTGAACCTACTGATATAATACAAAATATCAGAAGCAATAATTTTTTCATCCTTTTTTTCTTCCTTTTTTTCTGTTCTCTTGTTTCAAATTCTCACGATTAGAGATTTTCAAGACTTTGAACATTGATTCACATCTGATTGCTAGAGCTTATTTTATAAAAAAAATCAAAGACAAAAGCCTACAGTGGTTTCCAGTGGAATCCTAACGCTTATTGAAAAGTCTGACTTTACAATCCATAGCTGCGTGGTGGGGGTTGTAGTTTGGATTTTATGTTATTCAGGAACAGTCTGCTTCAGATTTTTAAAAGAAACAAATTATATGCCTTGCTAGTAAAATATGGTGTAAGAGATCAGCCAGTTAAAAGGAATACAAATATCCAAAAGAAGCGTAAGAATTCACCCTTTTAGTTTTGAAATTATGATTGTGTCCTCACTGGGGGCTTATTCATTAAAATAGTAATAGCCATCATTTACTCTCTTTCCACACTGAAAGCAAAGTGACCACGCAAAAAAAAAAAAAAAGGAACTGCCAAAGTGATAATCCGGCTGTTTCTTGCTGCTTTTACCTTGAGCGTTATGAAATTCATAGCTGCATTAAGCAGTGGGAAAATATTTACAACGACAGCATTGCAGCTGGGGGATAGAGGGAAGCATGGGTAAAACCATGTGTGAATTACTTTGTAAGGCCAGTTTTTAGTTCAAAACCAAGGCTGCAATGGGCAGGTTTAGAACTGGAATGAAGGGGTTTGAACAGGTGAGGCAGAGGATTGATAGGAGAAAGGAGTGGATTTAATGGGGACGAACAACACTGCTACATGGAGTGACACTCAGATTTCCCCCCAAAATAGCTAATTTTGACTTCAACTTGGTTTAGAAATTTGAGGAACTGTTGACTTTTCAGGAAGTTGAAGCTCTTCCTTGGATAGTAAGGAGGTCAGGTAGCAACGTGGAACCTGAAGTTTAAGGAAGTCAAAGGGAAAGAACTGAACTTGCTGGTTATGGAGCATGACCGTGGCCAGGCTGGGGCAGGGCTGTAGCTCAGGGTCAGCTGTGTGGGGGTACAGGTAAGAGGAAAGTGGAGCAGACCGTTGGCCCACAGAAAACCTCACAGTCCCAAGAAGTGTTCGTTTTCACAGACAAGAAATGTAACCTATTAATATAAAAATTAAATACTGGGAAGGACCCTCCACAGAATCTGTATTTCAGAAAATTAGTGTCTTTTAGACAGGATTTTATTTGTGTTGTTTAAATCTGTCACCCAGGGATGCCAGTAGGAACACCTCTGATTCTTGAGGTAACATTTCCACTCATAAACAGCAGTGGCTGGGCAATGTGCAGAGTACCCTGTGATTTCTGGGCTTTTTCAAAGCCAGCTTCATGGTTAATCTGTATATGCTGTGTGCTGTGTGTAAAAAAAAAAAAAAAAAAAAAAAAAAAAAAGAAAAAAAAGTTGCTCTTTTAAAATTTAAGCTGTTATTTTTCTAACTATCTGACAACCCACATAAATTCAAAACCGCTTTTATGGTGCTTTTCCATTATTTTTTGTTGCTTGCTAATTACTTTTCTTGCCCGATTTCATTTGCAGTTTGAATAAATAAACTGTTTGGTTCTGCCTGCAGGTTATTGTAGGAATAGTCAATATGCAGCTATAATAAAATCATAAATTTCTTTGAACAGGCAATTTCGAACATATCCTTCCACAGAGTTTTAAATTTCTATTATTGTAGAAGTAACTTGCTTAGGAGCTGCAAAGTTGCAATGCTAATTTCTGAAGTTTGGAAGGCATTTAAATCATGCACAGCTCTATACATCGTACAGGTAGTTTAAATATTTGTGTGGCAGCTTTGGTAAAAATGATTCTGTTGTGTGCTGGAATGCAGAACCCTGAACAATTTTATCCCCTTTTAATCTAAATTTAGGGAAGTTTTAGGCCTTGATTTAGGCCTTGCTGGGAGGAATCGGACTACATGATTACTGCATAATGGATCACTTTTACCCCAGGTACAATTTCATGAGTTAACAACTTCCTTTTCCATGGTACTACCGTTTTTAAGTGCTGCTCTAGCTGATAATATAAAACGTCATTATTCCTATTTCCCCCAATCTCCTTCAAACCACCTGAGATTGTCTTTATTACCTGGATGGAATTTGTCTCCAGGCGTGCTTAAAAATCTGTGCAGAACGGGAGAACCACTAATTTGGAGTGAAATATCTCAGGAATTGCCTGTGTCCATTAAGGACAGGTGGTCTCATTAGAAACGGGACTCATCTTCTCTCTCCTGACTGCGTGGCAGCAAAGCTGGGCATGGGGGCAACAAAGGGAGCTCAGTCCTGGCACACAGATTTGCTTCCTTGTTCCTTCTGTTAACAGTGCATAGAAGAGCCGTTTCCTACACAGGTTCAGCCACATGGCAGCTGCGCTGCTCTCCTGGGATGCCATTTTCACTTGTACTTAGATATTTATTATTGTTTCTACACGTTCTGCTGACTGTTAACCTGCTCTAAGCTTGGTGGGCCTTGCTCCTGCGAGCTCGTGACTGCCCTTGGAGCACGCACATCCCACTCTCTCAAATGCTTGGTTCCCTCCCTGTATCCCTCCAGGCTTTGTAATTAGATCGTAGAAAAGAAAGTGACAGCTCCAAGTAGCTTTGCATGTATAAGCTTGAAAATAATAAGGCATTAATTTAATTTTGTCTAGTATTTATATCAATGCAAACACATTTGCATTTGTAACGCAAAGCAGTGGGCACAGATTAGCCGTGATTTGGTATTTCAAAGCACCAAGAGGGATCATTACCAACGCTATAAATGCTAAAAATTACTTAGGTACATCTAAATAGTCACAGAGATAATTGCTTTTTAGCTGCCACACGGCTATTTAGTATTCTTTAGAGGTCAGTTTCCTAAGCCTTATGTATCACTACATTGTGCAAGGGCAGTTTGTAGGAGCTGTAAGTGACAGAAATATATGAAAGATTTTATAATATACAATAGTTAATAGGCCACTAGTGGCTGCTGCCTCAAGAATAAGAATTAGGACATCTCGTGAAGAGTAATACACATCTGGTTGATGTTCTGTGGGTGTAACATGACCTTGATACCTGGACTAGAAAAAAGATCACGGTGGCAAAGGAATTAATGCAGTTTGGTAAGACCCTATTAGTGGCAGAGGACGAGGTAATTTGTCAGGCCGCAGGTGAGCTCACTGACCAAGATTTCCTCTCTTCCTCCTCTTTTCTCAAAATAACAGAGGGCTACTAAAATCTTTATCTGTTGCATCTAGAGGAGATTTATAATCACGGTTGTGTGCTGTGTATATAATGTGTAAATGCTGGGACTAGTCTAGGTCTTTCATACCTGCCCTACGTAAAACATTTTGTCAAACACTGAATTAATGGATGTTTAATCAGCTTGGGAGGGGATTTTTTGAGGTGCACTTTGTATTCAGTCAGAAAATTTGGTTTTTTCTCTTTGTTTTAAGGCAAACACTTAAATGTATGTTTCTGTCGCTCAAGCATAAATGTCAAATAACCAGTCTCCTACGATACCGTGAGCCTAATCTCTTTAAAGGTTGAAAATCTGAACTTGTCGTGAACCCAGGGAATGGTGCTGGGGTCCGCAGTGTCATACGAGCCCTAGACCTGAGAATGCTGATATTTTCTATGCTCTCACCTCGTGAACGATGAAAGGATGTAAAATGTGTATTAGCCTTTGAAACCTCGCAGGGTTAGAGAGGGAAGCAGGAGATGCACAGCCCACAGCATGCTTGAAAATTTTATACACAAATGACTTCTCTGTTACTGTTACATCCCACATCTGGAGGCTGAAAGTCCTTGCGGTTGTCCATACGATCCCAAAAAGCAGCATTTATCCAAGCTGGTGTGTGTCAGGGTGTACCATGGCTCGTTTCCCGTGGAGGGAATACTCAGGCATTGGAGGATGCAGCGAGATTTCTGCCTTCATTTTCTCTGTTACAATGTGCGATTGTGATTGACTGCAAAAGTTGCAGTGCTGCGCTTAAGCTACAGGATATTCCAGCTCCCCAAATGCCATTTTTCTTCCCTTCCTTCCAGATAGTGATTTTAAAAGAAAATAACAAGAACAATCTGAAATAACAGGCAAAGAAGTGGCCGCATTTTGTTCTGTGCTAGGGTGCATCACGCAGCTGGTCCACTCATGTATTAGGAAGTGTCCAAAGTGCAGACAAAGGATGCAAAACGGAAAGGATGGGCAAGATTTCCAGAATACAGTGACTTTTAGAGCAGGGAGATGACTCGAGTGCCCAAAAGCTCTAAGCCATGAAGCTCTGGTCCGTCTGATTGGGGCAGATAAAGTTAGAGTCCTTACCAGAATTTTTTTACCCTCTTGCGTCCAATACACACAGATATATGGTGGCAGGTCTGGCAAACAGACTGGAGCCATTGTTGGCTGGATGCAGAATTGGTTTTTATCAGTCCTGACACGGGGAGCAATCTTCGTTCAGTGAAATGTTCAAACACAGATCCACAGATGTAACTTTTACTGGGTCACCAAGTTCTTGCTGAGATGTAAGCAGCAGCATAGATTTATGGTTATGTAACATCTGAGATTTACGTTTATTCTTCTGTTTATTACGCTTGCAGGACTTCCAGACCCAAGTCCTCAGGGGTGTATATAGTAAATATAAACAGATATCACCCCCTGCACATGCTGAGCAGCAGAATTCAGCTCATTTGATCATCTGTAAGCTTGGGATGGTAGGAGCCTGGCACTGAGCAAAGGCAAGAAACAGAAAGCCTCCCTTGGCCCTCACAGCAGGGACACAGACACCAAGGGGAGCTCCAGAGCTGCTCTGACTCTCACCTTTTGCACCTGCAGCTCAAACGCAGCTCGTGCGACCCTTCCTTGCTGACACTGCCTCTTGGCACAGCCACCGTAAACTGGCATGAGCTTATTGAGGTTCATCTCGCTAGCTAGCATCAATCAGAATTTGATAATAATATTCAGGTTTCGGTCACATTTTCCTTTGGTGACATCAGATGAAATATTTCTCTGTATTATGTTGCTGTGTGAAATATGATGCTCCACTCTGTATTAGAGATGCTCTTTTCCATTAAGAAATATTTCTTAATGGATATGAAGTATCTAGTCTTTTAAATGCAATAATGTTTATTAAATGTAGAGTAAGCAGTACGATCAAACACTGTAAGCAATCGAGACCATTAGAATGTAATTATGTAATAATGAAGTCAGAGAGTAATTTATATTCCAAAATTTACTGCAGATTCTGAAGTGGAACTACCCATTACAAATATAAAATGCCTTAATTCTGTGATTAGAGTTACATCTCTGATTCGGTTTGTGCAGAAATGACGAACAGTAGATTTTTGGACCAAGACAGGCAAAAAAATCGTCATCAACTCTAGGGGAAATAAACTTCGGTCCAGTGGCATTGTACTGCTTAACTCAAATTATTTCCCATAAGAATCTCTCTTCATATGTTCATGCATCCTTGAGAAACCCTGCATGGCTCTTTGAACACATTAAATTGTTTTAAACCCCCCCAGTATGAGTCATAGGAACGATACCTCTTATTTAAAATAAATGTTCTTTTCACCCAATATGAGGATACTTATTCAATTAATTTATTAATTATTTGTTAATTAACATCAATCCATTTTGCAAACATTGTTGCTTGCCCCTCAAAAGCATTTGTTCATGCTCTTATCTTTGCCTCTATGATCAGTCCCATCGTATTGATTATGGCTGAAAATCAAACATTGGGACTGAGCATTTATTTTATCAATAGACCCAGATTTCGTTTTTCAGAACATGAAGGTTTTCCTCATGTCATGCTTTCCTTAATGCATGAGTTGATTCACCTTTCCACAGGAACATTTTCATCCCTGATAGACTTTGACATTTAAAGTTTAAATCCTCTAGCAACAGCATAGGACAAAAACTCTAGGAGACAGGGTTTTTTAAAAAAATTATTAAAAGAAGATGTCACTGAAAGTATAAAATGGTAAAATTGCTCCTGCTTGTGAACTGTGACTAACCCAAGTGGAGGCAGTTTTTCCAGTAGCTGGACTTGAAAATTATTTTGTAATTTAACACTCTAAGGTGTCACTGTTAGATAAAGAATCCTATTCAGCATGCTATAGCATGTTCCTGGCCAGTGTGAAAACCTGAGCCTGATGTAATTCTGATAGGTTAAAGTTCCAGCACAGAAGTCCGAGTCTGATATTTTTTTCCCTTTTGGCCATAAGGCTTAGTAATTATTTTAGATTTTACGTCTTTTACCTTAGAGGCCCATACATTTAAAAATACAGAAGTCAGGTATGAAGTCATTCATGAGTAAAAGTTAAAACCCTCTCAGTTCTGAGAGAAGTTATTTTATCCAAAGCCATGTAGCTGCCAATATAAAAATTTAGGATATGTTTTAGAGATTCCTGAAATTACCGTCTCCTTTTAAAGTGAGGATGAGAAGCCTGATTACATCCATTTTGCTTCCTGGAGAAGCCCATTATATCTAGGCTGACTGACAGAAGATCTGGGAACATTTTGGCAGACAGAAGCTCCCGTCACACCACGCTGGCCGGAGCTGCGCGGATCCCAGGGGGGTGTGCAGGGCTTCAGCGTGGTTAACAATCAGCGCATCTGCCCCTCCCTGTTTGGCTGAGCCACGGCCAGAAGCCCCCGGTCACTCTCACTGCGAGTGGGGGGTGAATTGTAGAAAAACGAAGGGAATTGCTGAAATGAGAGACAGCACAGCAATCCCACAGCGCCAGCTTCCTGCCCAAGAGCTGATGGATTTACCAGGATGAAGTCCCCCCGGTGGTGGCGGTAGCTGGGGAGGAGCTGTGCTCGCAGAGCTCAGCACCAGCACTTTCTCTTCTGAGGGGCTGGAGGACCAATGCCACAACTGCATCTGGTCAAGGGCCAGCACAACAGGCTCAAGATTTATTGAAAGTGGCTAAATTCACCATAAAAATGAGATGTGGCAAAATTTGGAATAAAGCAAAGCCTCCATAAACCGAAAGCGCCACAATAGCTTACTGTGTCTATAAAGATCTTTTTCTTTTCATCAGCTTTCCTTTCTCTTCCTTTTTTATGTCTTTTCGTCAATCTTTTATACTAGGCTTGATTTCTTTCAGACTGTTCTTTCTGTAATTTGCAATCTTCTTTAATTGTTTCCAGGTTTTCCCCCTCTAAAACACTCTCTTAATCTTTAAGACATTTTCAAATGCCTAATTCAGCCTTTCCATATCAATTCATTGATTTAGAATCTTGTAGGGATGCCCTTTACCCTGGCATTCAAGTGCCATTCTTCAGGATTGAGCATAAAATCCTCTCCTGATGAGAAAAGTTTTAAAATTATTGCTAACTTCATTATTACTATTATTTAGGCAAATATATAGAAAGAGGGTACTGCTGTGGTCATAATGATTATTTCAGGAAATCTTAATCAGTCTTGAATTTTGAATTAGCTTCCTAACACTTTGCTTAACCTTTTGTATTTAACAAGAAGGCAAACTTCTGTGTTTCTGTAGGATTCCATGGAAAGAAAATCATTCCCACAACATCAGGGACTTCTCAGAATAGCAGATCAAAAGGTAATTTACCCTCTAATTCCATCTTCAGTATGTATTTGTTCATTCCCCTCTGTTTTTGTTTTACCTGTCCTCTTCTCATTTTATGGGCAGGGGCTCTGGAACTTTGCCCTTTACAGTGCTGATACATCGCTGGGTAGGAAAATGAAAATAAGAAACAATTCTAGTTTTATATCATCACACTTAAAGTAAGCTTAGTCATTTGTGTCTTTCTAGATGGAAAAAATTCTAGGAAACTGTAGTAAATGGTAAAAAATAAAGTTTTCTGTGATTGTTTTTGTTGATAGTCATTGCTAACTAAATAAGAAGGAAAATGCTTAAAATGCCTGTTCACATGCAAAGCTCTCATTGCTTAGGCTATGGAAAAGTAAACCAAAACTTTGCAACAAATACAGATTATTTAAATTGCAACTGGAAGCCAACCCAGCTTGGTGGTGTGTGCCAACAGGGCAGATATCAGGCAGTGATGTGAGATGTATAAATATATTACAAATCATAGAGCCTGCGTGGATTTGCAGGTTAAAAGGTGGTGAGACAGAAGATGACAGGCTTAGAAAGACAAATTAGTGGTAGAAAATGAATGTGTTCCATCCTCGGCCATCCGGCAGCACCAGTCATTCTTCCCTTCCTGGTGAATCACGTTCCCTTTTGCAATATGGAAGAGATGAGAACAACATGAAAGAGGACGAAGTGGAGAAAGACTTCTCTTTTGTAAATCTAAAAGCTGTGAGGTATGAGGGGGTTTTGGAGATTTCCCTCAGAGAGGTAGAAAATCACCGATCGTGCATGTTTGATATCCCTGCATTGAGAATTGCTCTAGAAACACGGCAAGATCAGCTTTGAGAGGCCTTGTGACACGGGCCAGAAACCCTTTTTTTTTTTTCATGTAGAGGAAAACAGAGATTGAGGGGGATGCAAACTGTGTTACCGAGCCCAAGAAGCAAGCAAGACAGTGACCTTTGGTGTCTACAGCAGGCGTTAAGGATGAGCTTTCAGATGTGGTGACCACAGACAAGGAGATAACAACGATTGCAGTTTGAGGAGAAGGGGAGAACACATCGGCCAATAGCCTGGGGAGGGCAGAAAGGTTAACTCCAGAGGGCTTTACAGGAAGGAGCCTCATGGCTTCTGTTCGGTCTGTGCAGATGAGCAAAAAGCAACAAAAGGTTAAAGTTGAGGATAAAATTAGAAGTGAAAGGAGCAGAAAGGCCTGATGGTGATGTTGACTATAATAATTCACCAGGGGAGCTGAAAGGACATAGAGAAATATCTGACAGGAAAAAAAAAAAACAAAAAAAACCCAGTGAACATAAGGCAAGAATATTCTAAATGCTAAGCAACAGCTATGTTTATGTATATATAACTGTAATTGAACCATACTCTGATGACAGAGTAGCATTCAAATAAAATTAGCCAGCAGTTGTAGTGATAGACTAGACTAGAACTTGCAATGTTGATATGTTCCTTGCCGTAATATTTATTCAGAAAACATAGAGGTAATGCAGATATACTGATATAAATATTTCATTTATATCAAAATTTTAAGTACGATTTTGTATTTATGCTTCTAAAAATCTCTTTCTGCTGTGGTCCAATTTAATTTCTTCCATTTCTCCCTTTTCTATAACATATTGAAGTAATATTAAGGGTATCTGTGCAGGATAAAGTTTTCAGTATGGAATGCTAATGGCTCTCTGTGCATAAACTCAGATTTTCCTTATTTTACCTTCTTTTTCTCTTTGCTGCTCGTCAGTTTTTTCTAGATTAATTTAAATGGGAGCAGATAGAAGTTCTAAACTAATATCAAACCACTGCTCCAGGGGAATCACCACAAAGCAGCATCCCAGTCCCAGCTCCTGCCAGTGTAATCTTCTACCTCTGCTCATCTTCCCTGGCCTCCAGTCACTCACAGGGCCTTTCATCAAACCCTCCAGTCTAACCACGAAAATATCAAATCGTAAAGTTTTGTGAAATGCATTTTAAAACAGTGTGAACACAGCTGAGCACGCTGCATGTTGGTTTTTGTCATAAACCCAAACAGGTTTACCCTGCTCTAGCAGAAGCGGCGCGGGGCCGCGTTAGAGCAGGATTGCATTCCCTGCTCCTCTTTGGAGAGTGTTCACAGGAATGGGAGTACTTCTCCTTCAGTGTCACTTTGTCCAGGGGTACAAGCAAATCTCGTGCATCCCTTAGTTAATGCAAAACAGGGCTCGCCAGCTGCGTGAACCTGTCTGTAGGTGTGTAGCACTTGCGTGACTTGTTGGACTGCAGCATGAGCCAGTGGAAACTTAAATGGATAACTCCTTCCTGAAAGTCATGAATGCAAAAAGGAATGAGGAGGAGCCCGTGCACAATGAAATTTGCTAATTGTTTTTCAGTAAAAATTCCTTAAAATTTCCACTTTTATTATAATAAGTCCCTGGTATTTTGTGGTAAGCAGCTGCTTAGCAAGGAAAAGATTAGTACGGCTGGCAATTTGCTCTTTCACTGTTGCTTTATGTTCCATCCCCTCCTCTTTCTCCTTCCATCACTTTTATGGGCCCAGGTGTTTTCTTCCCTGACATAGCTCAGCTTTACCACTGTGTCCTACTCTCACGATACTCAGAAAAGTAAATAATGCTGTTTTGTACCTCACATCTGTAGCCTATGACATTTCAGATAGGAAAAGTTCTTCACCAATTCTGCTTCAATGTTCTGTCCCCGATATAATGAGAGACAATACGTCAAGAAAAGTGGGGGATGAGAAAGCAGAAGGAAAGGGAAAATCAGTGGAGAGCAGTAACAGAAGTTTTACACATTTGTGCAGTCGTAGAAGAGAAGAAGAAATATTGCCAAGCAGCAAGAGTGACACAGGATGAGTCTTCCATGGGGATGTTGCTTAGCAGAATGTATATTTCACCTCATCAGGGCTCATTTCTTACTTCAGTGAGAACTTGCATTTGTTTCTTGAGTAGAAGAGGAAAATGGAGGCAAATGTGATTCTATCCCACCACTTATAAATGGCGTTACAGAAAGCAGTAGAGATTATTTTAGTCAGCAATCTGGGAGCAAGGCCTCGTAAGGAGACTGAGTGTCCCAGTCTGCTGAATCCTGTATGCTGCATGCATATTGCCAGTAGAGTGGACCCCCTCACTGGGAAAGCAAATTTCTTTCAGTCCAAAGGCTTTCACGGTTTTCATGAATTGATATATCCTGCTCAGGTTGTCTTCTGTCAAAATATGTATTGGAAATGTTCTGTGACCCCTTTATCGCCATTTCCAGCCTCTGGAGTTCTCAGCGGTTCATGTAAATGAGCAAGTAAAAATCCAGCAGGTCACATCATCTGCAGTGGTGTGAGGGTTATTTCAGTGAGTTTTGATTTGCTGGGCAGGAAGGAGACAAAGTGTATGATTGCTTTATGAAGAGATTTTTCTCTCTAGAGGTGAGTAAGCAGTTACAGACAAGTGTTAAGAGACTTTATGCTGAAATTCGCTATTTGATGTGAACATTTTGCTTCTTTCTTCTGCTGTAGGCACCTGTGTTTTTCAGAATTACAGAAAACTGGTCTGGCTGGACTCTGCATCATAAGATCCTTTTGAGCCTTTTGCAGGTATTGTCTTTAGTACCTTGACTAATTTTACCAGCAAATTTCATCCTGTCCTTGCCCAGGCTCTTCCTGGATCATTAATAAATATCTGAGGGACACCAGTTCTCTTACAGATACTTAGACCTCTGTAGCTAACCCCCTCCCACCCACTGCGAAAAGTGACCTTTCCATATCAGCTAGACATTAATCAGAGGATTTTTTCCTTTCACCATAGCAGAATTTATTCGGTCTATCTCAACAAATCACTGAAATTTCTGCCTGGTATTGCACCTAGGTAATGATGATGTTGGTTCTGTTGAGGGCACAGATGATCCATAAATACGTTTGAGACCTTGCTGTCAGTTTGTTCTGCATTGCCTGGATGCGTGTTGGTGTTCATGTGTTCAGCGCCTGGAACTTGTTATGTGATAAATAGAAATATTTGACCATAGATTGTGGAGACAGCAGATGTTTAAGATGAAACCTGACCATGGTTACTTTGTGAAAGTCTGTCTGCCTTGTTGAGAGTAGTTAACTGGAGATTAGAGTTTCTTTTACAAAGGTACACCAAAAAGTGGAAAGGTCAGAAAACGACAATCACTGTTCATTTTACAGCCTTATTTTTATATTTGGCGTAAAGGTGCTCTCTGAAGGTGGAATATCCAGTCCAGCGCTGCTGACCCAATGTATCCGAGAAAAAACCAAATACAAACTACCCATGACTTCTCCTCAGTTGACTTGAGGCACAGCAGTGTAATCCTAAAAGGCAGCATCAACCAAGAAACAGGGGACAGCTCTGAGCTCAGGAAACCTACTAAATCATTCTTGTTCCAAAAACTACATCTTATACTGTCTAAGTCTTTCTGCAATCATTTTATTTAAAGCTGTATCATTTCTTTGTGGCAACTGTTACTTTGAGGTGAATCTCATTATGTAGGCATAAAAGGATGCAGTTTGTAGGAATGCATAAAAATCACTGAAATCAGATGTATTTATTCAGAATATACACTCGTGCACACTCAGATATGGAATATGTTTATGCTAGCAGAAATAAAATGAACTACAAATGTTTCCAAAGCACAAAAAGTTTAAGTGATAAAATGCAATGTGACTGTAATTTGGTAATAAATAACTCTAATATCACTGTAAAATATAAGAGGTAAAACTATCAAATAGCCTGTAGACTTTACCTATAAAACAGAAAGCTGAGTATATTGTCTTATTTATTCTCATCTTCTAACCTGTCAGGAGAGCATGATGGCCTTTCACAGATGTGGTTCTTGAATAAGAGTCAATATAAACCAAACTGTGTGGGATTATATATCTTTAGCTAAATGGATGCAATATGATACAGATCATTAACTCTAAACACCTCATCCATTCATCTTTACAACATACACATTGAGGTTGCTGGATGAGAAATGCTATTGAGGGTACAGACCATTTTTAACAGTGATAGAGGAGTAAAATAAGTTAAAAAAAAAAACATGAAGTTCTTGTGAATTTTGCATGAATTGTTTTTTGGTTTAAATAACATTTGCTACAAATACCCCTTCCCACAAATGTTTACTGTATATCACCCTGAAATATAAAATGGGGGTACATTTACTTTCAAGTGATGAAAAAACACGGAGTGGAGTGTTGTTTTATTTTCCTGGTGTGTTATACATTACATTGTTCTTTTTATCCTCCCACAAAGATGACTCCTGTAACGCAAGGAAACAGTTCTCCGGATGTTACTGTCTTCCCCTAATCACGGTAAGTTACAATGTGTCATTGCTGTTACCTACAATTCATATTTAGATAAATCTCACAACCTTCCAAGGCAAGGAAAGCCCGTATTTATAGGCTTCTGAGGCCATATTTCTATTTCACAGACAAAAATTTATTTGGTAGCAGAAAACATCCCAGCACTTTAAAATATAGATTTGCAACTGTGTTGTAATGTTAAAATTTAGTGCAGTTTTTACATATAAGTACTTCCCAGCTGTATTTTATAATGAAAAGCATAATCTACATTTACAGATTACCCTGTGGACTGAATACTCACTGCACCAATTTATTCGGATTTCTTGTCTGGACTGTAAGAGCCTTTGTTCCTCTCTGGCTAAGGTTAAATAAATAAAAGGGTAGATTCTGCTCTTAAGGTCAATGAAATAATACAAAATATTAGGCTAAATGAAAACAGCAAGGAGAAAAGCTCTAAGTTGTGTTCTTCTTATTGACAAAAAATCCGCTAGGATGCAGTCGCATAAAGAGAGCATGGTCCAAATATGATTCCTGGAGAAAAAATAGCAGCGGTTATGGCTGGAGTTTATTGGAAAACTAACAGCTGGATTTGAAATCAATGTTATTATTATATCTTCTGATTGAGGTTGCATTATAAGGATCATTTTCAGTAGTGGAACTGGCAGTTCCTCAGCACTACTGGAGAGAACGATTGATCCAAAAGATGTACAATTACTGGCTTTCCAATTGTTCACAATAAGATACTACCTAAAACCAGGTGGAGATTTCCTCTGAAACCCTTTGAATACTAACAGCTATTGCTGTTACAGTTATTTTTGGATGCTTTGTAGTGCAAACATTGGTATAACTATTTCAAATATCAATGATATTTAAGCTACATGTTTATCTGCTAATGGCAGTTGAATATTAATGATTGTAATAAATTTTTTTTTTACTGTAACTCTATTTTACCTGTGTTTTTTTGGGTTTTTTTGGTTTTTTTTTTTTTTTTTTGTCAAAACAAATATTGAAAACCCAAGTCCTCTTGGTGTGGAATTTAGGTAGAATCTGTCTCCAGTTGCCCAATACCATTCACACTTGACAAATCTTGACCTGTCGGTATCAGATTTAGCTGCTTGGCCTTTGTTCCCCTTCTCTTCCCTCAGCACGACACCAGCATTTTACGTGTTTGCTGAGAAGCTTTTCAGCTCCTTCCTCTGCTATTATTTGTGCTAAAAACCTGTGGGAACACATGTCCTGTATTTCTTCCCTTTGTAGCTCCTCGCAGGTAACACTGAATTACCTGAATGATAGGAGAAGGATTGGTTAATAGACCCAACAGACTTGGCCCCTCTTCTGTCTGTAGGTATTGTCAACAGCGTGTTAAAAGGTGGGAAGAATGTCAGGAGTAGGAGATGGAAGATGGTGTGAGGAAAAGAATAGGGAAGAGGGAAGATTTTTATTTCTTGGTTTTTTTAAATCCGTAAAATTTCAGTGTCTCACAGCCGGATCAGTTTGCCCAAAAGGACGGTAAGTACTGGCAGGATAGTGGGAGCAAGCTTTCCGATGTGCAGTACTTTAGGCCAAATGGCACCCAATGCACCTTGGACATCCAGGCCATAATGCCATCCGGAACAAGAATCCATGACATTCAGGGCTCTGTGTGAAGATGGTGCAGTGCACAGCAAGTGAGGGTAGAATCTGTCATAGAATCATGGATACCTGTCTAAAGCTGCTTTATTTCCCTTCAAGCTGCACGTGGCTGCAGTTACCTTTTACACCATTGTTCATAAAACATTCCTAAAAAGAACAAGCAACACGTATGTCTTAAACTCCAGTGGAAATGTTCAAACATCCAAAATGGCAGAGCTAGACTTTCTGGCTTTTTTCCAGGTTCTTGGATGCTCTTTTCTCCATCATTTGTTGCTCGTATTAGACCACATTAAGTCTTAACAGAGTAGGCTTTGCTATGCTTTGCATAATCACTGCATGGATGCTGTATCTCTGAAACAGAAGAGCCCCAAGTACATCTCATTTATACAAAACCTCCAAAAGTTAATTGCAATTTAAATCCGGGACAGCGATAATTAAAATAACTGCATGAGGGTTTTCAGCGTTGGTTTTTTTTTTTTTTTTTTTTGTATCACCTTTTGTCTCTCATGTTTACAGGCTGTATACTTGCAAGTGAAATCCCTCTTTAATAGAGTCTTTGCTTTTCAAAGAATGTGTTGGATTTCCCCTGTGTAAGGGTTTATAATAACAATAAGAGTGATGGTTAGGATTACAAAAATGCCTTTTCTACCCTCAAAGCATCTCTTCCCAATGGCAGATAGGGGGAAATAATCATTGCACCTAATGGCAGAGAACAGGTAAATCTTCAAACCTTGTGGCTCTATTGTATTCCTTCATATCATCCCCTACTAATATTTAATCCTTTCAAAAATCCTTTGACTGGCTCTTTCTTCTCCTCTGAGCCTCATTTTCCTAAATCTTCTCATGCCTTTTGATACAGTTAAGAAGATTAGACAGACTTAAGAGCAAAATTTCTTTCTTTCTTTCTCTTTTTTGCTAAACACATGAAGACTTCTGGGTGTCTCTTAAGAACAAGCTATTTTCTGAAATTACAGTGACTGTGTCAGCAGTCTGTACAGCCACGTGTACTTAACTTCTAATGCAGTGTCCATTTATCTGAAGGAGTCATTCCCTTGAGCTCACTGGGGTTGGGAGCAGGCCCTTTCCATCCTTCCCTCCCCACATTTCATCATTCCTTAATTAAATAAAAGCGAAGTGGTCCAAGCACCAGTGCCATGAAATGCTGACTTCCTACCAAAGACACATAAAAAGAACATCTGTTCAATTCTCCATCACATCTGGGCCTCCCAACAGAGGTATTTGTAGCTCGTTAAAAAAATGTGCTGCCTTTTCCACTGAGGGCCACCATGAGGCTTTAGAGCTGGCCTAAGCTTGTGGCACACGGGAGACCTTCTCCCGAGGGAGCCACTGGCTTCCTCTTCGTCACACGCAGAAAACTGTCTGGGCAACAGCTACAAGAAAGAAGAGGAGCTTAAAATGCTTAATTCCCTTGATTTTGCCTCCAGGCTACAGCAGCTTGGGCAAGGAATGCTGCCATCCTCGACGGCTGCAGTTGGCACAGAGCTGTGCCGGGAGGAGCTGCAGCAGGCTCGCTCTAGAAGCCTTGAAATTCCAGCTTCTGAAAGCTCCTGTTCCCCACGTGTGCTGCATGTTTTGTTGAGCTGTCCCATGCCCTGTGTATTTCTGTGACACAGGAAAGCAAGGCAATAATAAGTTCAGAAAAAAATTCTGTCTTATAGGACATATTCTGTGGAACGGTGGGAAAAAAAAACAGTCTGAAGCAACAGCCATGTCATTTAAGGATTTCAGTTTGCACTTCAGCCCGAGTTTCTGTCTGACCTTGGCCAAACCCGGTTACTTTCCTTTTTGGCTTCGGAGAAGAACAGAAGATCCCAAAGGTAATCTGCAGATGAAGTCTGTTAATGATGATGAGACATTCATATGCAAATAAAAGCCCCAAAAGTGTTTAGCTACACAATATCCTTCCAGTAAATATTAATGGAAAAGATTTCCCTAAGTTTTTATTATGGTTTACCCATAATCTGACTCCAAAGTGTAGAGAAGGCAGATGTCTGCCTGTTCACAGATTTTTTGCTCTTGTGGTTTCAAATATCCCACAGAAAGTCTGAGTTAAGGTTTATGTGTGAGCGGTTCTGTAGGACAGTAGTGCTTAGCTAATTTTCTTGTCTTAGCACATTAATTCTGATAATGTAAGCCTGTTGCCTGAAATTTCTAAGTGGTGCAGGGGGCCTAGCTCGCTGAAATGAGGTGATTTAAACCCATCCAAAAAAGGCTGGGTTTTCAGTATGTTTAGCACCCGCAGCTCCTACTGAATTAAACTTCATTAAATTATGAAAAGACACAGAGGGAACACCAGCAGCAGCAGCAGAACTAGGGGATTCCTGCCAGCCAGAACAGCAATCCCACTACCCATCTCTATGGTAGAGAAGCCTGTTAGCAGGGAAAGCTCAGCATAGGCTGAAGCTCTTCAGCATAAATAATGGAGAGAAAATGAGATTTTGGGTTGACTGAAGTCAGTGGCTGCATTGATCACAGTTCAGCCAGGCCTTCGATTAACCCTTTGGGACTGGCTCCTGTGCACAGGAAGCATTTACGTGCCCTTGGAAGCAAACAGTCTGTATGGAGTATGAAAATACTCTTTAAATTGCTAGAATGACATGAAATAACCACAGAATTAGAATCAGGCCCTATAATGAATACTCTCCTACAGGAGAGGTTTCCTGCAATTTCCAGAATTAGTAGCGGTAAAATTAAAAAAGCAGGGATACTAAGCAATAATTTACAGTAGTAACTAGAAAAGAAATCTGCAACATCCCACAGGATGATGGTAATCAAAGGTAGTTTAAAAAATTGAGTTGAAGTATTTTTATTTTTGCAGTGTGTAAAAAGTGAGAAATTAATTGAGGACGACCTGAACATATTTTGCAAAGGCCAATGCTGTTGGGGTGGAATACAGATGATTCAAGAATACTACTCATATTTGTAATATTCAGGCTGATGAGAAGTTGTCTAGAGCCTACATGCTATTTGGACTACCCTTACTGAGGGTACAGCATTCTAAGATTAAATTTATAGAAGGTTCGGGCTCTGTGATTTTGTTTTAATATTGCTAATCATAGATCTTTTAAACAAATGTGATTAGTTGGACTGTATGTTAGATATTTAAATCACCACTACTCCTCTGTTTCGCAGTAACTAAGAGCTCTGGGCAATAATAAAATGTGAGTAACGACCCTTTCCATTTCAGCTCCATAAGCAAGAGGTAGAAATGCTCACTGTTTATGAGAAAATTGTGATTGGGGGAGTGAAAAAGCAGTAATTGTTCTGCATTAGGTAAACAAAGGAAGCTATCATATCTTAACACACTTTCCATTTTATTACATCTTAGTCAGAAATTCTAATCTGCTGTGACAGGAACTGAATGAATTGCCGGCACCCAAAGGTGCTGCTTCTTAATTTATCATAACAAATAATGATGGTGTGTCCAAGTAAATTATGTCCCTTCATGTGTTGTGTGTCTTTGTATGAGAATACCAGCAGTGAAAAAGGGTCGTTGACTTTCTCCCTTCAAAGTCAGAAATGTTAAGCTATCCGTGTGTTGTCTGGTTTTATGTTTCCCTCCCTTTTCACTGTAATTTGGATTAATCACAGAGCAACTGGGTAGGCAGACAAAAATAGACACCCACACACGTATTTACCCAGAAACACTGGGAAATTCTGTTTCCATACTCCTTTGCTTCTGCACTGAGATAGTTAAATTCTGTTGTCCGTAACGTTAGCGCTTGGAATCCTCTCCAGAGTTTGCTTTTCAAGGGGACATTCCACAGACGTGTGTAGATGATCATTTAAATGTGGATTATGCATGCACGGGCATGTGTACACATGCACACATAGATTCGTAAGGTAAGAAACTGTTCTTAAAGCTAGGACCATCTACAAGGATAGAAAGAAAGGATCCATTTCTTTTCATCCCTGAGGGCCAAAACATGAAATCTGAAGTGATTTGTCCAGCACCTGAAAGTAACATAGTGTCCCCATCAGGAATGTAACCTGGATCTCACTCACTCCAACCGTTTCAGCCTGTCTGTCCTCTCCAGTAATATTTCTAATTTGTACCCCCAGCCTCATATGCCAGAGCTACCTTAGCTTTTATTAAAAGTCCTTTTGAAGTCGAATATCCAAATTCAGAGTTGATAGAAGGAAAACTAATTTTACTGGATTTGACTGTATTGAACTGATACCAGTTCCCTGATTAAAAGTTACACAACTGAATGACCACTTCGGTGTCTATTTTTGTCATTTTTCAAATGTAAACTTTGAGTCACTGCATTTCTATTAAGAGGGAATGAAATTTCACCCCGAATAGATGAGATCTTTCTCACAGAGATGAAACGCGGGGAAAAAATATGCACATGTGTGTAATGTGAATATTATTGCCTTGAATCTCCCAAACAAAATCCAGTTTCCTGCCAGATACAAAAATGAGTTTGTAACAGTGTCCTTACAGCAAGTCAGAAAAAGTGTTGTATTAGCTGCTTTGCTGTTCTCAGAGATTGTTACAGGAATGCCTGTCCAGAGCTACCCAGCTTGAAAGTGCCCACGAATTTCTTTACGTTTTAGGATTAGGGATACGAACACAATCTGTCTGAGATAAATTAATCTGGTGTGATGAAAGAGAACACTCTTTAATTGCAATTTAATTGATTGCATTTATGCTTTTAGACATGGAAATTATTGATGCTTAAGATGAAATCTGAGAATTAACAAGACCTGAAGTGTTTTGCTGTATTTATTATTTCTGACAATGCATCACTTTTTCAACTATAACAACTCAAATTTGCTGCCATGAATCCTCATCTATCTAACTAGATCATAAATCTTTCAGGGTGTGTAAGCTCGAGCTATAGATCTTGGTCACCCTGAAAATATATTTTATTTTTGCGGGTCTTTTATATTCGCAAAAATTCACGAAATTCATATTTTATACGATTTTACAAAGATTTTTGCATCCATAAAACAGAGGGTGATTTTTGCTGGGGTTTTTATCCTGCTACGTGTGGCCTTGGTGGCTCATGCTACAGACCACTGTTTCCATGGGACAGTTTGACTATACAGCTGTTATTAGTGTGGGGTGGGTTTCAACCGGATGTACTACTACTTTAAGCGCTAAGATTGAACCAAACATTAAATTAAATTAAATTCATCTTTTGCCAGGAAACGGTCAGCATCTAAATGTGAGTATAAATAAGCTTCTGACAAATTGGCACCTTTAATATCTCTTATTTATATTAAAATAAACATATGGATGCGTTCGGGGCTTTTTTGGTATTGTTTCAATATTTTGGTCTTCAGATCAATCTTTAGGTCAAAAAACTTTGCACAGTTTTTTCCAAGAAAACTTGATCAGAGTCCTCAAGTTTTCCAAGAAAGATTTGGGTAAGCAAAACAGGGGAAGAATTTTAACAAAACTACCTGTGGCTACTGGCATTTGTGCCTCTTGACGGCACCTTTTGAATCAGCTGCTTGTTTATTATTTCATATGCTCACACACACAGGGCTTTGCAGCTTTAACAGAAGCGAGATTGTTAGTGCAGCAGGTGTTCAGAACTGTAAGAATAAAAGTGGGTAACTGAACCGGGAATTAGGCAGAAGAGAAAGGAAGGTTTGGGGAGGAAGTGAACGCGGTGTCGGCGAGTGATGTGAGTGCTGTTCTGTTCTGCTGTCATGAGACAACACGACTGTATTAGGACTAGATGGCTGATTTTCTATTTCAATTTTAATTGAGCTTTCAATATATTAATTCTGTGGACATGTGTCTGAGTTTAATAACCTTCAAATACATGTTCAGATTGAATGACCAAGTCAATTACTCCCCAAAAATGCTTATTAGGATTGCGTTGTAGGCATACAAATAGCAAAGGAAACATACTCATGAATATGCCACTTGTTTACAAATTAATTTCTCTCAACCTTGGCAGCATTTTTTTTTGTTAAATAATTATTCCTATATTTGAGGCATTCTTGTAGTGCTACAGTAAATGAAAGTTGCAGCATTCCGTGGATTTGCTGAATAAATGAGCTCACAATTACAATGCCCTCGGAGCCAGCGCTGTATTCTCCAATGTGGTGAGCGTGGCTTCTTTGGACAGTGAACAGTGGAACCTTCCTGCAGTCGTGGTGTTCTGTGGCTCAGTGTGTTGTGCCCTCTCCCAGGCAGTGTTTGTCAGAATCAGCGAGGTAATTCTGGTATACAGGAGAGAGCATTTATGACTTGTTGGACAACCACCATCAAAAGACCAAGTTTGTTTTTTTTTTTTTTTTTTCCCCTGGGAACTACTTGCAAAAGCAAATAGCACATTTATTTCTTTTTGTATTGTTATTTTTAAGTATTGAGCAGACATGGTTCCTTTTGCACTGAACCTTGAAATGCACCACTGCCTAAATGATTTACTTTGTTATCCTTCACCCTTTTAATGGGCAACAAGGTAAGGCAATTTTTGGGAAGGAAAAGAAGCAAGTTTTCCTTATTAGTGCTGTGCCTTTGTCAGCTGCATGAAAGCAAACGCTGCGACATTCAGAAGCACAATTTCTTGCACTGGGTAATTTAGCAAATGCTGTCATTGAGAAAGACGTATTTTGATCATAATGTGTTTCTTTAACGCACTCATCTGCATGTCATGAGAACACTTGGCCTTCAGCCCCTCCCTCCACCCTATTAATCTTCTACCCTTTTTATCTCATCCCTCACACAGAATAATGCCATCCACCAGAAAACCAAAGGATGACACCAAAGAGAAACAAAGAATCATTACTGAATAAGGTAAATGCAGTGCCACTTCTGCTAATTCTAATTTACTTAGAATTTAGTGAGGATTATTCTGTCACATCATCCATCACAGACAGACGTTAGGGTGGGAGCGAAGTAAGCAATTAAAAACATGTTCTTCATTTCAGGTATTTTGTGATTTCTTATTCAGTTAGGTCCCATTGACTGTTTCTCTCTTTCTGCCAAGTATAAAATCATTTGTCAGATTTTGAGGTTAAAATGAGTGTCCCTGAAAGGGCTTGCATTGACAGCCACAGAGGATGGAGTATAAATATATTTTACTTCTAGAACAAGTGCTGCCTTACAATGACAGTTGAGGTTTCCCCAGGCTGCCCCATTACCGTGTGTTTCCACCTTGGCCTGTGGTGTAAACTCTTACAGATGAAATCTAATATTTTGCCATTTGAGTCGGTGGACCCTCACACAGCACAGTCCACCTGTAGCACTCCCTGCCTGAAGAAGCTATCAAGCCAAGTGCTGTGCAGGATCTCTGACAGGATTGAAATATTTTATATGCAGTGAGGACAGTCGGAGCTATGCAAGCTAAGATAATAAGTGTAATCAAATTTCATACTCCAAGGAATACGCTGATTGCCTCGGGGATCAGGAAGAATTTAACTGCAGATCCTCAGCTTTCGTGCTGCTTCATGCAAGCAGAGCAGCTGAAACAGGGCAGAGAGTCCTCTGAGGCATCAGTTGTTGTCCACTTTTTCTAGCAGGGTACCAAAGTGCACAGACCGAGACCAGTAGTTCAACAAATTAGAACCTATTGAAGAGAGAATCTTTGAAGCTATTCAAGAAAATGATTATACTGAGAGGGACGTTTTCCATAAACTGGAGCAGTTTAAATTGGAAAATTGTTTACTTTAGACTCTTGTTTGTGATTTGTATGGCTTCATAATCCTAAATACTTCAGTTCCAATCTCCCAGTTAATATTTCTGCAAGGAATTATGTGTGTAAAGCTGCCAACATCAATCAGATATTCTCTGTGCCAAGTCGTAGGTCATGCAAACCCTTCACCACACCGCCTAAATTGGGGAGCTAGAGTGCTTTACACCAGCTTAACATCTTCTCCTTAATTATTGACTTCCTTTGTTTCTTGATTTGTGAGACTGAAAAGCTCTGAGGGTACTTCCAATCAGGCTGTAGACTCATTTTTGAACCTCAGATAAATACTTGTGAGGCCACCTCCATGTTTTCCTGTCACTGTAAAGGTGGTGAGGAGTCCTGCTTACCCTGCCCCAGCAAGGCTGTTTCAGCCCTCTGTGTCTGAGGTGTAGAAGGTGCCGTGTGTGTGACCGATGCCTTTGGCACACACTTGGGATGAAAATTAGGGTGCAGTTTAGATGTATTTAATTTCTGACGTTTCTTCCAACCATAAATAAGAGCAAAGTTGCAAAATAACAGCAAGCTCCTTGATAAAGAGCACTAGGGGGGATTTAATGCTTTGAAATTATATTGTTGAAGTCAGCCTGCTCGTTTGTGACAGCTGCAGCCCTGTCTGGAGAAATAAGTGCATTTTGTGACGGTGCTGAGTGCCCAGCGGGTGCCACTGGCCCTGCCTGTCCTCACCTGGGCTGGGGCTCTTACCATGACTGGCTGCACCTGGATCTATTTAAGGGCCTACCAGCTTCTCTTCCAGCCTCTGTGAATTTCCTCTGAACTTCTAATTTGTCTTCAGACCTCCCCTGGCTTTGGAGGATGCGTGTGCCTTCTGCCAGCTCCTGCTGATCCAAATGAAACTCTTTTCCCCTGACTGCAACCCTGCTCCTGTACCCCTCACGTGTTGCCTGGTGGTGGGATGGACCCTCGAACAAGCAGGTGTCTCTCTGTTTTCTTTACCTCTTTTTGAAACCTGTCTTTTTTTAATGTGAGTTTCTGCCCTTATTGCCTCATCAAAGCATGGCCTGAGGACCCTTCAAGTGATGAGGGGCAGTAATTTCTCTGGGGGAGGGTGGGGGTTCAGGTCTGCCTCTGTCTGGTTGGGTTTTGGGGCTTTGTTTTAAGTTGATGTCCTGAAGCATGAAATGTTGTGAAAGGCTTTGTGGCTGCTTCCTAATTTGCTTTTTCTCCTAAAAAAAAAAAAAAAAAAAAAAAACTAGCCTAGCTTCGTTTGTCTGTAAAATCATGAGGTTTTAGGTGGTGTGCTTGAGAGATGAGATGAAACATCAGCTGGGATTTTTGGCCTCCAAGATAACTTGATGAAGTCAGTGATGTTGTACCAGCATGAAGGGAGTTATTGATCAAGTCTTAGGCAACGACTGAGCGTTGCAATTTTTGCTTCATTTAGAAGTTGGCCTTTGTTTTGTTAATTCTAAAAGGTGCACGTACTGGTAAGAGCATTTGCAGAGGGTGCAGGTAAAGCCCTTGGAAGATGAGCTGGTGGAAAGCTCAGTGTGGGAGATGATATTCAGGGAAAACTGGGGCAGCGTGTGGACAGATGAGGGAGAGGGCTGATGCTGGGAGGATTGCGTTTTCTGGCAGAGGTGAGGATGGAAGTGGAAGTGGTGTAGCTGTGCTCAGTGTGACTGTCGCTGCACCTTCAGTCAGGAGAGGTGTCCTGGTAATGGAAATAAATTGTGTGCTGTGGATTTGCTGAGGAAAACACAGTGGTAGAAGGACAGGGAGTAAGATGTTAACTGCACCGGACTTGGAACTGCAACTTAGATGTTGAGCTGAAGTGAAAAAGGCAGAAGTAAAATTAGCTGACTTTAAAAAGGAAATGTGGAATGCTGCAGGTGAAAAACAAGGAGACTGCCTGTCTACAGAATATGGTAACTTAATGGAAATGCAGCTTTCCTGGCTGTGGCCCTGTAGGTACCCATCTGAATATCTAAAGAGCAAAATATATCAGGAGAAAAAAGGCAGCTCTTCCCCGTTCTTTGCTAGGAGAGGTATATCCTGCAGGTCTGAAAGCACTCTCCAAAAGATAAATAAGACTGGACCAATTTTATGTATTAATATTAATAATGCTGTCTTGGACTTCAAGGGTAGCTTTGTCACCGGTTTGATTATCACAGCACAAAATGGCAGCAAGCTGAACAATCGCTTCCAGTGCTTTTTGTCAGGGCTCCCTGTGCCTTTCATGAGTCACTTGGCAGCTCTGGGATGTTAGCTGCCACAATTACATTTGTTGTTCCGATTACTCAGGTGTGACTGGGGGAACACAAAGAAGAGTTTGCTGGCGCAGCTCCTTTCGTGGTATTGCACCTTGTGCTGGCCGGACTGCCTTAGATCCGCTATTAAAATCAGCTGCCGCTGCTTTGTACTTCACAGCTTCTGTGCTGAGAATCAAATCACCTGGGTGGCTGCTGCTGGTTTAATGGCATAATTGAGTAGTCTAAGCAGCATCTTAGCAGCTGCTCCGAGAGGCTTTAACCTCCGTGTACACACATTTCCTGGGATTTTGTTTTACAAAGAGGGGGATTATTGTCATACTCATTGTAATCACTCTAAGTACTGTAGGCCTGATTCCTGACTGCCTTGTGCCTTCTGCAGACATTTACAAGTGTCTAAAAGGACTATAATATGTGATGGCACTGGAATGGCTGTGATATCGTTACATTTGGAGAGAGATTGATTGTACATTGCATATGGCAATGGAGAACCAGGGCATGTGTAGGAAGAGTAGAAAGTCAGCGTAAGTATTAAGTTATTTCTGAGGTGTAAGTGAATGCATGGTGGAGAAAGGCTGTTGAAAGAGAAAAGAAGGCAGCGGAGACTTCCTGTTCTAATTCTAAATGAGTTTTCAATTCAAATGTATCATTGTCTGCAGTAGTGCTTGGGCTTGGGTGCCTTGAAGATCAATACAACTCCCAGCCTTACTCTAGGCAGTGCCCTGTGCTGGGGTGTTTATTTTGAGCTGGGTTATTTTCCAGATCTTCTTCATCTCTCTGCAGTCTGCCATGCTGGGAGAGGGCCAGGTGTTTGGAGCTGGTTGTAGGCAGGAAGGATTTTAGGTAAAAGCAAAGGCAGATCTGGTACTGATATTTGCCACCAAAAGGCATTGTCAGTTCACTTAAAATAACTCCAGACAAAACCAAAAGGAAACAGTAAACAGATTTCTGCTTGCTGTACTACTAAGGCTTGGATTAAGCTTGCAAAACGCCAAAGTTTGAGGTAGTTCTGGCTGTACTGATTTAGAGGTAAAGTCTCACTGCCAGGATTTCTTTGCCTTGAGAGCCAGCTCACTCCAGAGCAGAGCACAAAGAGCACACACACCTGGAGGTTCAGGCTGGCACCTGAACCTGAGCTGACAAGGCAGCCCTTGGCTTGTGACGATGACAAATCTCCCTTTGCCTGTGCATATCTGGCTCAACCTGAATGTTCCAGTTGTATTTCCACTCAAGCTGTAAATAGTTAGATAATCTTACAAGTGTCAGGGAAAAGAAGACTTGCTTCATCTCTTAGGGGCAGCTTATATGTCACTGTCTGTGATTCTGATAGCACAAAATGTCTCAGTCATGAAATGTCAAGCCTTAAGTATGACAAATAATCCTAAATTATATTAACATTTATTAAGGAGAAGGTGGAGAATGCATTTCAGAGCTTTGGTAGGGGTTTTACTAAATTTCCATACAAAAAAATCACTCCACTATTATTGTTGTTTGGAAGTGCTGTATTTCGAAGGTTATGTTGTTGTCAAGGCAAAAGGTTCCATATTGCATTTTCAACCAAGCCTGACTGATTAAGGGTGTTGGGAAGAATATGTTTTCCTTCCAGAATCTTAATTAGGTTGACTTTAACTCACGACAGGAGATTCTGCCAGCTGTCAGCTACTGCTTGGATCTCCTACTAATTAAAACTCTGAGGAAGCCTATTAAAGGTGTTCAAAAAGCCAAATCTCCCTTTAAAATATCTCTGGCACTGCAAAAAAAAGAGTGTGTGACAGTGATATTGCAGCACAGATAACTTGTCTTCTGCTTTTCGTGTTGACAAGATGCAACTTATGTTACATGGCTAAATAGGCTCTTCAATCCAAGCCCTTATCTGTCACCTTACTGTGTATGGACTGAAAGGAATTTAAGGTGAAGTTTTGCTGGTTTTCAGTTTAGATATGTCTGACATTCAGATTTTCTGAAGATGAGGATGGCTGATACTGAAACACTTCTATTGAGGTTTAATTTCTGAAGCAGCAGCGTCCTGTAGTTAGTAAATATTTTCAGCTTTGAAACAGATGATGATATAATTTCTAATTACCATCACTTTTGTGCTGCAATTCATGTTCTTAATTAGGTGCTGCAACTGGGGTATATCTGTATTTTAAAGCTTTTCCAGTGTACCTCTTTCAGATGTGTTTTTTTTAAAAAAAATCCTCCTTACATACTTAGTCAATTTTCTAGACGAACAAATATCCTAAACTACTGCCAAAAAATTTGTTCTGGCAGTGTCTCTTACTCCACTAGGAACCTGGCAAAATACCTCTTAACTTTTGTAGACTGTCTACAAAGGCAAACTTTTGTTATTATAAGTGTATTTTACCTTCTCAGGTGTGGATAGATAAAAATCTAAGACTTTGCAGAAAGAGAGGACTTACGGCAACAGCAAGAGATTGCAGGTGGCAGGGACATGGAATGGATGGCAACAGCATTGTTTTGCAGAAGGTCATTGAACTTCTCTGAGATTGTTGTAATTTTGTCCAGACATGGGTCTCTGAGTCAGTTGCTGGCTTCTTTGTAAGGAATTCAGGGGCTAAGAGGAACAATTTTGTGACAGATGAGAATATCTTCACTGAGAGGTTTTCTCAGTAGATACCTGCTAAGAAAATTAACCAGCCGTAATAAATTCTCCCACGTGTTCTGGAAGGTGGCGTGTAGGATTTCTGATTTGTGGAATAAAAAGCTTAGAGCTGCTGTCAAGATTTAAGGTAATTTGGGATTACTCAGAAGTGTGAAATATGGGACTTCTCCAGAAGAGAAGTTACAGTCCCTCTGAACTCACGCATGACCTTTCTCTGCTCCCTCAGTCCCTCATGATAGCAGCTGCTGCTGCTTCTCTTATCCTAGCACCTCACAAAAGTTTTAAGAGCTCCCTATTTTTCCTCCAGCTGTCCCCTGTGCCAGGTGTGGTTTTATTGATGCTGAGGCTGTGGTTATGAGCCTTACTGGTGCTCCATTTCCCCAGCCAGGGCAGCCCCTGTCCGGATGGATGGGTGTAGGGTGGGTGCCTCTGGCTCACCGGGGCAGGAGCTGAAGCCACGGTCATACACTGCTTTCTCCCTGGGAGCTGTCAATTCCCATTCCTATACCTCCCTCAAAATAGATGCTTTTTTTGCAAATAACTGCCAAATGTTCATGTTGTGATCCTCTGTGGACATAGATACTTATTCGGCAAAAAATTCTTACCTGCAATGTGGCATTTTTTTCGTTTGCTTATTCCTGCTCCCTGACGCACTTGGAGTCGGTGTTGCATTGATCATCTTTTTCCCCCTGTTTCTTCACTTAATCATGATGTCATGCCATGGCACTTATTATACATGACATAGCTGTAGCTTTTATAAGGTGCTAAAGCAGTTCTTCAAGCATTTAACAACTTAATAGGTTAATTAAAGGGTAGGCTTTATTAATTGAATTTCAGACAGCGAGTTCCATCATATACTTTGGGAAAAGATAGCGTGATTATTGAAACCTCAATACCTAATGCGCTTGGATGTGCCCATTACTGGAAAGAAGAATGGTAGATTTGGGGGAAAGGAAAAAAAAAATGCCCCAACAAGCTTGTTTGAGCACTCCCAAAGGGATGGATTAATGTCAGACCTTTCTAGGCAATACTTCAGGTTTATGCAATTCTGTTCCTTGATTTAATAACAGAAGTCCACTCAAGAATGAGATTATAGATGTTTTTGGTTGGTTTGGAGCTAAACCTTCTTGGTGTGTGTTTCTGTACGTTTACAAAACTAAGTTCTGTTGCTTTGAACTTCTTCCTTCTCTAAAAGAAATACAGCTTCTGTTCCTGCTATTATGATGGATCATCCAGTTTTTTCTGGATTAAAGATGGGCATTTATGGAATAGGCAGCTGGTTCATCCAGGCACATTTGCGTCTCTGTTGTTCAAGTTGATTAGAAAACCATTTCTTTTTTAATCAAGCTGCACAGGAAGGAAGAGTGAAATTTTTTATTTGTAAAAACTTCACTCGAGAGGCACTGGATCCTTATTCATGAATTAATTGACTCTTGTCATCTGAGGATACTAAACTGTTGTAGCACTGTAATATAGCTCTGGCAGAGGTGTAGAGTTATTTTTACCACAGGGGACTCTGGTAACACTTCATTGTCATAAGAAGCAAAATGGATCATAAAATTATCAGTGCATCCATACAAAGTTCACTTTGCAAGTGAACACATCTCTAGTGCTCAGTGGTACGGATGGTAGCTCTACCCACGGGCTTAACGCGCAGCATCTTGGTCAAATTAAAATTTTGTGATTAGAACCTCAAAATAATGCTTGAGTTATCATTGAGTGCTGCATCTTTCCTTACATCTGCCATTTTGCAATCCTGTTTACACACACATATATATATGTCTATATGCTCTCACAGAAAATTTGTGGGTTTACATGGGCTGGTGTGAAATCTGAAGCTGTCAGATTTTTTTTTCCCCACGTTCTGGTAGAGCTGTGTGCTGCTCCAGTACCTTTTAGCAGCGTATTTCCCAGTTTTCACATCAGCATAGGTACCAGTTTATCTCATCGAATGATAAGGTGCAGCAAGGAGACTTTACCTTTTGACCTGTGATGGTAATAAAAGGTGCTATTAAAAAAAAAAAAA
>VZRN01005387.1:232801-266272 GCA_013397935.1 Dasyornis broadbenti
TGAAAACAAACAAATAAAATCAAAAGACAGAAGGTATTGATCTCTTTTATAGGTAAACTGCTTTAAGTGATTTAAGCTCTAGACTTTAATCACTGTGTTTTACATAAGTTTGATCTGAGGGGTTACCACTTTGAACTAACAGCTGGCTGAGAATGTTAATAGGGTGCCAGCTCAAAGCTCTACTCCAAAATACACAATCTGTGTTTTAAATTGGGAATTTTCTGTCCAGCAGAATGGCAACTCTGCTTTTCTTGCCTCTGTGGAAGCCCTGGCACCCGAGGCTGGTGCTTGCCCCTGGGAAGGGGCCAGGGGTGCGTGGGTCAGCAACTGCAGCAGCACGGGGACCCTCCTCGTGCCAAGCTTGACTCTCCTGGACATCCTGGCTGCTCCTGGCCGGTCCTGTGGCATTTTTGTCTTGGCCCTGTGTTCTCTTCTGGGATGCCCCTCCTCTGCCCACAGCCTGCTGAGGATACCTGCTGATTTTCACCCTTGTGGAAGTAATACCTGGCTGAGGGTGAGCAAGCAGCAGCAGCAGCGTCCTTACGTTGAATTCTATCCCCTTGAACTTGCAGTTCCTTTTTGTGTTTTATGATCTTGTGTGTGAAATGATTATCCCTCCTCTTTTGCGGTGTTTGGCAGGTGAGTGTTCACAGATTCTGTGCGAGAATGATTTTCTGGCTGCTAAGCTCATTTGCCTTATTGTACATGTAAGGCACGATAATATGCCAGTGAAGGAGACCATGGCAGCATTTAGACAGTGATTAATTTCTTAAACAACAGTTTAATACCCCAAATATAGAAATATTAGGTGCATAATCCATCTTGATTCAACTCTTCAGACACAACTCAGTTCTTCAGGTAGTTCACCTTGTTGGCTCAGAAAAATAAACCCAACACTAGTCATGTTGCTGTCTTGAAAAAGAAAAAGATAAATCTTTTTATAGGTGATATGAATAATGAAAACCAGGAATTTCTTTTGTTTCCTTTGTAATGCCTTCCTTGCCTCCTCTTG
Organism: Dasyornis broadbenti; assembly: GCA_013397935.1. Lineage (NCBI taxonomy): Eukaryota > Metazoa > Chordata > Aves > Passeriformes > Dasyornithidae > Dasyornis > Dasyornis broadbenti. Next base: position 233,814 of record VZRN01005387.1, read on the forward strand.
ACTCCACAGCTGAAATTAGTGCAGAGAAGCCTTGAAAACTGTTGAGGGATACAAAGTGTGACCAGGTTACCTTTTCATCTCTCCTCACTAGTTCACGTGGCCAACAGCAGCACAGAATGGCTTCTCTGGAGTTTGCAGCCTTTTCAGAATATTCTAGAGCTAAACCCAATTTTCACAAGTATCTCTGAGAACAGGGCTACCACAAGGCTACCAGGGCACACAAACAAGTTTGTGGAGGTGCATATCTGTTTCATATCAGGAGAAAATTTTTCTCTGTTCCGGGAAACATTTCAGGAGAGTTCTGCCCAGGCAACACAACAGGAAAGCAAATTGTACAAATTGTGAATACAGTGTTTGAAGGCACGCTTTTAATTAACCTCCCCAGTTACTGTGTTATTCTGTTAGAATAATTGTTGATGTTACTAAGGAGGTAACAAAGCCCTTTGATTTTATAGAATCTGTAATAAACATTGCTCTTCTATTGAATGATTGCCAGACGCATCATCTTACTGCTTTCATTTTTGAGGATCTGTGCTATAGGAAGAAAGAAAATTAATATCGAATAAAATCTTCAAGTGTAAATTCATTCTACTTTTTTAATTATGTGACTACAGCAATTTTTTTCCCCAGCTATTTGTTGCTGTAGTATTTGCTCCTATTTAGTTCAACAGATTATTTTTAATGCAAGAACTTCCTTTTCTGGAAGACATCAAGCTTCAGAATTAGGTTAATTTTGGCAGTTAAGTTGCAAAATGGGAAAAGTTGGTGCTCCTGCCTACAAATGGACTGTGGTTTGTTTGGATGTTCCCTAAGTCTTCACACGGTAATTCCAATGCTGCTTCCATTTTGGTAAGCAGCCTATGCTGGTGTATATGGGACCCTGCTGCTTTCTACATGATGGAAGTTGGGATAGAAATACCAATATTTTGCACAGTTTCCCTATTTAGTTCTCTCCCCTATACCTCTCTTTGGTCAAGGACCTATTAAACTCTTTCACTAAGCTAGAAATGAATTTTTTTTTCCTAAAACTATTTTTCCTCTTCTATTAAAAACAAATGATCAGAAATACTTGCAAGAAAGTCCTCAATTTTGATAAAATTGTGTGCAGTTGCCAAATTCACCACCGCGTTTTATTTCGGAGTGAACGTAGGAAATCGGGCACGAATAAAACACTCTTCCCTGTCACTTGTATTTTGAGAAGCCGTGTGATACAGTTCACAAGAGGTGCATTTACTTGGCAGAGATCTGGAGCAGCAGTCAGGTGTTATGGGGACATCCAGACCTGTGCGATTTCTGCCATATCTTTTATTCCTGATCCTCCCTGTTAGCATTTTAGCTGTCTAGCACCTCTGCAGTTAGACAAGCATCCCTACTAGCAATGTTAACCTCTCTGTAAGAGTTTACACCCCTACTTGCCAGCCCTCTTCTATCCCCAGTTCTCTCTCTGATTTTGCTAAGAGAGGATATATTGAACACGATATTAAAGTGCAGAATCGCTTTCCAAACTGGGAGAGAGCGCAATAATCCCAGGTGCGTTGTCAAGGTAGAGGGATTGTGCCTATAAATCCTGGTTCCAGAAGCTTGAGTCGCTGCTGATGAAGGAAGAAGATTCAGAGTTCCTGATCTAAAAGCCTGCAAATTCTTCTGGTTATCAACAGAGGGAAGGGGACAGAGAACCTCAGCGCACTGATCTGTTACCTATCACTTGAATAAGACATTCCTCATGTCATAAGATTGGTGCACTCTGAGAGGTCGGAACAATTTTGAACAGCCATTACGATAAAGTTGCTGTTGTGGTTTGACGTTGGAATCCTCTACGCCACTAGCATTGTTAACAGGTTATGATTCCATGTTCACGCAGGATCACCTGTTAATAATCATTTCCCCAAAGTGGCTACGTGTATGTGAGGATATTTCTATTCAAGCAGCCAGAGCTAGGCAAGCTGGTGCTTTTCAAACAGGTTTATGCTGGCGGAGAGAAGCTGATGCATAGCACGTGATAATTTTCAGAGCAGCAAAGGTGATAGGGAACTGATTCTAAAATTTTGAGAGAAACCCTCCTGTCTGAACTGGGAACTCTTCTAGCAGTATTTTTACTTGCATTTACCGGCTGTAAGCCTAGGCTCTGTCTTCACTGGCGTGAGCAGTGTTTAGAGCAGGGTGCATGAATATTGTGCTCTGACATGTGGCTCTAGGTCTGGGGCTGGTATTTGTGCTCACATTTTGTCTCCTATAAAGCTGTAGGTGAATTAATGGTGCAGTTGAGCCCGTTAGAGGCAGCATAATTTGAATTACGTCTGTATAATATATACTTTGGCTGAAATTCTTATTGTGCAGGGACTGAATACTCAAACTTTGTATTAATAGCAGCTGAACAGTCTTTATGTTGACCCTTTGCACAGGGGTGAACTTTGCCTAAGGAAAAAAAGGTGGTAAAATGTCACATAAGTGTCGCATATTCTGCCTGTATTAACTTCACATGGAATGTAGAATCAGAATTTGCTCACTCTGTTCTCTGAGGAGAAGGAAGGGAGAAGGTGCTGAGTGAAATGAGATTATCAGTGCTAAATGGAAATGTGACCCTTATTCTTTTTGCTAAAGATGTGTGTAAATGCTAAGCAGCAAACAGATTTAAAGTGCTCTGCTCTGTCATGTTCAAGCATAATATTTGATAATTAAAGCGCAGCGAAAGCAGAATGGGTGATGGACATGGGATAGTCTCGATCAAACCCAGTTTTCATTCCCAGTGATGTGGGACATGCAACCCCTTGAGCCAGAGAGTCAAGAGACTTTATCTTCTGTATGACACTTGCTCTTGCCCTGAACTGGAATTTGGTACTTGCAAATTGATTTGTCCTAAATTACACTCTTTTTCCCCCCCAACTTCTCTCTTGTCCCTGCTATCCATATTAAACACATCCATGTCCATATTTAGCAAAATTAATTCCAAATTTGGTGTCTTGATTATTTTCTTTGTATTACCATAATTTGTTATGATTGTATTGTTGGCATGAAAAGAAGGAATTCCTGTTCAACCAGGAATACACAAGTTGTCGTAAAAGCTACACAAACTCATTAATCCTTTTAGTTATTTTTAAAACAGGCACCAGAATGAACTGCAATTGATTGCAAAGGTCAGTTCACATTAAAAATATTCCAATGAGCTTAAAAATTCAGGCATTTATCTATCATGCAGTTATTGCTGGTGAAATGGGACAGAAGTTCACAGAATAATTTGCATGAGCAGCTTGCAGTGCTTCTCTGGTATTGATAGGATGTTCAAGATGCAGAAATTATTAGACAAATACCAACAGAATGTAAAAAAATAGGGAGACTGCAGCTCATTAATACACCTCTAATGTATGATAGTGTTGAAATAAACCTCTGCAGATCAATACTGCTTCTGTTCGGTAGAGACATCTTTGTGATGCAATGTCATTGGCATAAATAATAAAGATTGTGTGAACAGATTAGACATGGGGAAGTTGCTGTCAAGTGCTACTGGGCTGCAGCAGCACCAAAATTGTTTTCTCTTAAGAAATCTAACCAAAGGGCATCCTCTAACATCTGCCTTTTTTCCTTTCACTCGCCTCCTTTCCCTAAATGTGCAATACAAAACGGCATGTTTTTGCAGCTGTGGCTAAATACAGCAGAAGCTTTCAGGAAGGTGGAGAGAGCAAACTAGAACTGTGATTTAATAATCTGTTAAAAACCTGGGGCAGATCTTGCTCTCTGTTTGATGTGGCACTTGTGCTCGGTGCCATCTCAGTCCTGCATTGCAGGTGAGGATCCCAGGCCCATCCATTCACTGCAGCAGCATCAGTGCTCAGACTCGTAAATTTTGGGTAGAAGTGCTGTAAGCTTCTATCACTCATGCTTACAAGTAATTGTTTACCACTAGCAATCCCAGTGGAAGCAGGACTTAGTTTTCCAAGCCTTTGAGGGAAGAGTAGTTAGTAATTGAAGATTGGATTGGTATAAAATTTCATCAGAGAGATTGCTTTCTCTAGGCAACGGCTGTATTTAATTTTTCAAAATGTTCATAACTGTGTGACCTATGACTTCCTCTCTTGGAGGTGTGTTTCAGCAAAATGATTAACTAAACTGTCTGGGACTTTTTGCGTTCTATTGGTATTCAAGCATTGGAGTATTAGCATGCTTTCTTGTGTAAATATAAATTAGATGTTGCGTGTGGTTGTCTCCAGAATAATTAGGTTTTTGCTGTCAAAACTTCGGTGCAATCAGGAATGTCTAATAACTGGAGGGCTAGGTTCCTTTAAAATAACTTAAAAGGTAAAAATAGGTAATTTGTAAGCAGGTTTTGGCCTTTTCTATATTATCTGTGCTTAAGAGGTGAAAAGAATTTAGTACCTTTTATTGTGTGCACTCAGGCACGTGAATTGACTTGTGGTGCTGGTGTTTGAGCTACCATTCACTTTTTACTTGACATTGTTGGTTAAAATATTCAAAACCAATTTTCCCTATGCCAAGCAATAATTTCTTGGTTACACGACTGGTTCGCTGCTAGGAAAGGCGTGGGGTTTCTCGCCTCGGGGTAGCTATCACAGGTTAGTTATTCTCAGCAAAAGCTCAGACAGGGCTTGGCATGCCCCTTGCACTGCCACGGAAATAGATAAGGTCATCTCCAGGTGTGGAGCAGAGTGAAGACAAGGTCTGCAACACATTTGATTGACCAGGGGGCAGTGAGACAGGCACAGGGAGGACAATGCGCCAAAGGGCAGGGAGCCAGAGGAGGAGAAAAGAAAAGCAAGGGAGATGGATACTAATGTTCTTCTGGGGGGCACGTGAGTGAGAACAATAAAAACCTTTAAACTGACTGCAAGACTGTAGGGACTATGGATGGTGATTCAGGATTTTGATGTACCTGCAGCTGGAGGTTGCAGTCTTGCACAAAAGATGATGAGAATTATTTTTATTCAAGTTTTTGCTTTAGGTGGTTCAGTTTGGAGATGTTCAGCTAAGTCTATTTGCTTGAGTAAATTTTTTTTTTTGCTCTTAATATCTGTAAGCAGAGACAGAATAAAGCAGCAGTATAGACTTGCACTACATGCCAGTATCAGGCTTTTTAAATTCAGCTTCTTGTGCTCTTCTTGTGTCCCTATTGTCCCAGATACTACATTATCTTGAGGGGAAATCAGCCATACTTTAAGCTCAGCTGTTAAACTACTTTCTTTTTATCTTTGGCAGAAGTTTTCAAGCAAAGCTCACAGCTTCACCCAATTCTACCTCTCAGAATGTCACTTAAAAAAAAAAAAAAAACACGTTATGTTTGCTTATTTCCTAATTTCCACGGAGTCAGCATTTGCAAAGAGTGCAGCTCATTGTTGACTCTTGTCACTAAAGAAAGGAAGGATTGGAGGATTCGTTGGAAGAACAGGATTTTGCTGACCTAAGTACAGAAGATGTCCTCTGGCCAGTTCAGTGCTTAGACCACACAGGCCACGAACTCTAAAAACATTAAATCCTACTAAAATTTTAGCTTTCCTTAAAAATATATAAATCCCTTCTTTTTATTCCAGGTTGTTGAGGAGACCATTATAAATATCACTTAACTGCGCAGTGGTGAAATCTCTTTGGGTTTTTAAGGCAACATGGCCACAGAAGAGTTGCTGAGAGGCCTGAATTGCTTCATGCATCCGTGATTGCAGGCCACGGAGCCCTGTGCTCAGCCGAATTTTTATGGCAGTGGGAAGTTAGATGTGTTAGTCTGTGCTCCAATTAAATTGGCTGCTCCAAGAACTCCGTGCAAGGAGGGTGTGATTTGATGTACTTACTACTTGACTTTGCTTTAATCCTGGCTCAGTTTTGTTTCTGACACGAAGCGCGAGCCGTGGTGCAGACTACAATTGCACCCTGTGAAAAGCAGACAACAGTGTGGTCCCGTTGTGTTACAAAGCTTACAAAGGTTATCTTCCAAAAATCAGGGTGTGTTAACTTGGAAATGGGGTTACAGAGACAGCATCCTAACGCAGTTGTCTCTTTTTTTTCTCTGATATTAAAGCTGTGTTTTAGTACCTTTTCATGACAGTGTGTCCACAGCATTATACCCATTTGACGTGATCATATTAAAAGCTGCTTTTCTTTCAGGCCTGTTCTTCTTTCCCAGACCTTGTGAGATTGATATACAGCTCATCCTTTTTAGCCTGTGCTGCTTGCTGCACGCCCTGTACAGGTGAATGATTGGGTTTGCCAGTCTCAGGCATGCTTGTTTCTTCTCCAGCCTGTAAAAAGACCACAGATTGAAAGGCACACACTCAGTTCTGCCAGACCTGCAGGGCAGCTTCTGTGGAGTTGAACAGTAGAAAATGCCTTACCTAACTTGGATGAGCACACTCTGTGGGGATTAGAGATAAATCGGTATCTGAATAAATTTATTCATTCTTCCTATCAGAGATAATGATTTTGCAACCACAAGTGCCTTGCTTTGACATCAGAGGAATTCTCAGCAACTGGGTTAGGTTAGACATCTTCCTCTAAATGGCTAAATTTAAATGAAATGTATCTTGCCTTGGATGCCCAATTTATTGCAGCTCTGGATAGACACTTTCAAATGCCAGATTTGGGAAGGAAGACCCAGGCTTCTGTGAAATAATCCTGAAATCATTTTCTCAGTTGTTTAATATTAAACACAGATCATTCTAAATTAGCCTTCTGAACCTACTCCCACAGAGCACTTCAGAGCTACTCCTAATTTTTTTTGTTCCTGCAGCATTTTGTTATTTCTCCTCTCCCAGGGCATATATTATGTAACTTTGTATTACACGTTGTCCTGGCTCTGCAAGGAAATGGGATTTATGCAGATGCGATTTACTGCCTGCTAGTGCACACACACAGGTATATCTGAAAACTAATAGTCAAAGTTTCTGTGCTTCAGTGCATGGGCTGTTAAAATTGTTGGCAAATTATCTACCTAGAATGGGGTAAAAAGCAGCTGAATTTCTTCTTTCACAAACCCTTTTCTGTGTTGCATATCTTACTTAACTGGTAAGCATTTAACCAGGATGGCTGTTTTATTGGGACATCTCCCAGGAAACCAATTTAGCCTAATGATAGTGAATGACAATGACTGCTGTTTAATTGGGACATTATTAGCCAAAATTCAGCTTCTATGAAAAGTAGCTGGCTAGTGCAGTGAGGTTAAGTAGTGTTTAACCAGGTGTTAAATAGACTGACAGGTCTAAGCTCTCCTCTCTGAAGAGGAAGAAGCTGGATTTATTTAACGTATTACAAAACTTGAAGTGATGTTGGTTCTACTAGTTATGCTCTTAGCATGGGGACTGCATAATTCACACTTTTTCCCTAATAAAACAGGTTTAAGCGAGCCAAAAGTACATTTACAGGAGAACCTGCAGCCTGAAAATGGCATGCATGGTGAAGCAGCTTTGTGTTGGGTGCTTTTTGACTCTGCCTCAGTGGCTCTGGGCTGTGTGGTAGGGAAGACAAATTTTGACGCATCCTTGGTCCTCCGGGGAAGATGCATTTGAGCGCTGGTAGCAAGCGGTGTTGTCCCAGCATGGCTGAATAAAGACCCCGGCTGGTTCTGTGCTTGAAGGAGAGGCACAGGTACTAGAGGATAACTGCAGACGGCAATTGGGTGATTCAGGTGGTGTCACTGTCCAAAACAGGTCTTGGGAGCTTCCTACCAGGGCGCAGCCCTGAGACAGAGTGCCAGCTTAGTTCGGGATTTACAAGTTATTAATGACAAGTTCAGAAGATATAAATGGCATATACTGTTTTCTGGTTGAATATATTCCATGTTGGTTTAATCCTGTAAAATTGAGGGGAGTCCTCTGCCTTATCTCTAGTGGCGGTATCACATAAAAGATAATCGACATCTACCTCCATTAATGTCAGCTTTACCATTCTTTCCACCAGATTTTCAACCATAGTTCTCTAACAACACAATTCTCACCTTTCACTCTCTTTTCCACTTGAATTCCTACGCCATCCCCACCACAGAGCAATAAAGGCGCATTCCTTTTGCTTCATTTATATTTAGGCCCCGAGGTCATTAATTCTTAAACTTGGTTTCAGGAGCAGTTGTTATTTGAGCGTTAACATCGGATCATACTAACATTTCTGCCCCATTAAGTCAAGCACTTTTAATAAGAAAACGGTGTCATTAGAGGAGCATTTCCTTCCTTCCCTGTTCTTCGGCTGCTGCCTGGAATACAGGAGCCTTGTGCTAATGCGGTGTCACTGAGGTTGAAGCGTGCAGTCCACTTGCGCACCTGGAGTCTGTGCCCTTCGGGAAGGGTGCCTGGTCCCCTTGAAACCTTCCCTGCGGAGTTTGGGCTTCACAGGACAAGGAACAGCCTCCACACCGGGCAAACGGGCAGGCGGGGTGCCCACCATGGCAGTCTCCCAACAGGACGGGTCTGTGATGCGCCGCTCCCAGAGCGCGAGCTCCCGTGTGCCCGGGTGTTCTGCAGAGCCCTTGGGAGTGGAAATCTGTTTCAGGATTATCCACAAGTGCAGAGGACTATGCTCTAATGGAGCTGGTTTTTTACCAGCCCAATGTTTGTATAAAAATTCAAGCGAGTTCTACAGTAGCTAAGAAAATGTGGAGAGCCCACGATTTGATGTCACTTTGTTTCCCCTCTGGAGGAACTTTGGTGCAGCTTTTCCCTCTCAGCAAGGCACCTGCTTTTGCAGGAAATGCTGTTACTTCTGATGCTTTCGGAAACTGAATCTTGCAGACAGGTTGATTGCAGTTGACTTCATGCATGCACTTTTAAGAATATGTAAGAGGGTGTAGTTAACAGAGAAAGATATTCCAATACTCAGTTCTGTTGTTCAAGGAAAGTGTCTTAGCGTAAAATTTATTTTGAAGTGTGTCTCCCTAGGAAACTGTAAATAGGTGACATAACTTTTTTTTTTTTTTAAATAGCAAACCAACAAAGTTTCAAGCCAAAAAGGCTTTTCTGGCATTTGTTTAAAAAAAAAAAAAATAAAAGCAGAACGCCTGCACAAAGCTAACTTATAATGTCTGGAAAGTACAAAAATTGAATCTGTGTAAACTTTCTTACCAGCTGACCACTTGATCGTAACAAAAAGCCATATGAAGCCCTGTTTTCAGACATTTGAGAAGGGAACCCTAATTCCAGAGCTCCTACAAGGTGTTTTAGTTCATACAGAGCTGAGCTTGCAAGCTTTAGTGCTTACTGACTTGTACTGTTTTCTAGTGGAGATCCTAATTTGGTCCTCTTTGTACATTGGCCTGCCAGAACAGTTGTTTTCTAATTAGGATGCCTTTTTGTTTTCTGCTATTTACTTTCTGGAATAATGGCATTAACATTGCAATAAAATAATGCTCAAGAAGCGTACGTTGGTAAGGATCTATTCCTAAAATATTTGTTATAACACAAGATCCTACCTGAGTAAAGAGGGCATGAACGTAAAGCTCTATCCACAATGGTTTGATGGTGCTTGAATGTAAAAGCAAGTTTCAAGATCACTTGTATTTGAAGATTTTTGTGTATAATCTTAGTGTTTGGTTGTGTGTGTTTGCATACAAGGATGGCTATAAAAGTCCTAATACTATGATTGTGCCTCTCTACTGTTACAATTCTTTCATTTTTTTTTTTTTTTTTGGTAAATGAATCAAAGATTTAGCAGACTGAAAGATTTAGCTATTCAGGGCCTTTCTCTGAGCAGCAGGGGAGATGAGTATTGCTTGTGTGGATGTCCAGTACAAAGGTGGATGACAATACCACAAAGGAAGAACTAGATGCACTTGAGAACTGTAATAACAGCAACAAGATTGTAATTCAGTTATATAAAATGCAAATTCATGCCCTTTGAAAGTAGCAATAGGGATTTCTGCACTAAGTGCAGAAATCAGCTTTAAATGGCTGAGGGAGGAAAGGACTTTGTGTACTCTCACAGAATCAGGCACTAATGAGACAGAGACATAAGAAAGATAAATGTGATCCTTCAGGATGCATTAAAATATGTGGGTTTTCTTCTCAAGGGACAAAAGGAAATGTTAATGTTGTTGGGCAGAGTAATGTAGTGAGACTCCTCAGAAAAGCTGTCTGCAGTTCTGCTTACCCAGAATTGTTCAAGAAGATGAAGAAAAGGTCTAGTAACATGAACGGGTGGCTTGGCATGAAAAAGAAAAGAAAAAAGGTGAAACTGTTAGACCTCTGATGCACTTGTAGAAAGTGGTTGCTTTTTCAGCTTTTGTTTTGCTCTGCTGGGAAGAAAAAAGTGCTATTTGAATTCAGAACAAATGTGTGTTCTGGTAAAGAATAAATGTTTGGCTGAGAAGTAACTTCAGAGGTTCTCCAGCAGCTTTCCAGTAATTGCAGTGCAGGCCTACAGGCTGGGATCGGTTTTAAAATACTGCTGGATCAGTTTGTGAGTATAACAAGGTGAGGTGGCTGCAGTCACGAAGATGTAGAGCTACCAGAGCCTGCTTCAGCAGGAATGGGTGTTTGACAAGTCCCAGTGTCCTGGAGGTTGATAACTCCATGTAGAAAAATACCTGATTGCCCACGCACCCTTGTCGTCCTGCAGCTGGGCGCCTTTGCACAGCGGAGGCATCCTGAGAGCCACCAGCCACCGAGGAAAGCAATCCCACTCCTGTCCTCCAGCTGTTCCCCTTGAGACTGTGTAAAGGCTTGTGCTGTCCCACAATGAGCTCCACTGAAGGTGTTAAACTGGAGGACAGGTGATCCTGTAAAATATTCCCTGCGTGGATAATTCACACCCATGGGTCCTCTCAGAATGGAGAGAGCCATTAGGCCAAAGCGGTGTTTTCAGCATAAGAGACGCTGTTAATTGCATTGTACAAGCTTGTTAGGAAAATAGCGAGCTGAAAGGAGAATAGTGAGCTCAAGTACCTCTACCTCCTTCCACTCACAACCCTCTACCCCCACCACTTTCCCCATTCTCGCATTTTTCTTCTAATGGTAGTAACTGAAGCTTGGAAGACAGAGCTCACAGCTGTTAGCGCTGGCCCAGGAGAGGAACGTGGTTTGTGGCGTGCTGCTGCCATTAGTGTGTGCTTGTGGCCATGACACCCACAGCAGGTGGCCACAGCGAATCTGACCGGAGCATTCTTTGCGAAGATTAATTTTTAACCAGTTCTGATGCTCTTCTAAGTGTTGTAGAGCGATGTTTCCGATACCTTGCCTATTGCATTAAATTTTGGTTGTTTATCCGCAGCTGGGATCACACCAAGTGAGGTATTAGGTTAGATTTTTATGGATTCTGATACACAGCATTTACTGGTTTAGCAGAAGGGCCACTAATGCGACTTGCAAGAGCAGCAACGAGGAAATCTTCCAAAACATTGCCACGTATTAGGAAACGTGAGCCAGGTTCTGAGCAAGAGTTAGAATGAAAGCAGGCTGCGGAGATGACCGTAAAAGGCACTGAATTCCTCCTGAGAGACAATCATTTAGCAGTTCTCAGGAGAATGTTGGTAACTTATGGGAGCGTAGTTAGGGACAAGGAGAGAAATAGAAACATCACGTGGTGGTCAATGATAATGGTGTTTATTCATAATTCCAGGAAGATCTAGAAATGAGCAAAGCAAGAAAACAGATGAACAAGCAGGCTAAATGGAAGGAATTAATCCAGTAACTATTTATTGAGCTATGAGCGTGACAAATTAAGGGCTCGGAAAAGCGCAAATTAGTTTGGCTTCAGGGTAGCGTTACACAATAGTTCAGGTTTAATTTAAAAACTATTCTCAAATACTACTTTTTTGTAATCTTGCTTATCTCCTGGAAAGTTCTTTTTATCCCAACTGTGTTTAGAGGTATAATAAATATGAATATTCAATCTATATATTGATCTAAAACTATATCTAGAACATGCGTGTATAAATTATGTAAAAGCAAGAGAGCTGTGCCCTTGTAGGCGTAGTTGGATGTGCTGATGCCTGCTTCAGACCAGAGGGCGTTGACAGAAATCTCCTCAGGCTGTTCCCCTGTCCCCTCACTCCAATAACACACAAGCACTGCTTCCTTGCCCGGCCTCTGTGTTTCCCCTGGAGTGGGATCCATAGCAAAGTGTCTCTGGCTAACGCAGGCTCCGCTGATGCCTTCTCCACAGCTTGCAGCTGCATCCTAGCAAGGTCTCCTGTGGCCATCCTGACACACAAGGGATGGAAGGTGTTGAGGAGCATGGATGTGGAGCTGCAGACCAGTTTTAGCTTGAGGAGGAGGCTGGGGCCACTGTGAGCCGTGCTATGGTGAAGGGCCTCCCTCTCCTGTGCTCTCACCTCCGTTCCCTGGAGAACAGGGACCCAGGAGGAGTTAAAAACAGAGGTTAGAGGTAACAAATCACACATCTGAATGAGTTCAAACTGAGCCCTTTAGGAGAAAAGTTATGGGCTGGGATCAAGCACTAGATGGAGACAGGCACATGGAGACTGCACAGCTGGAGTGTAATTCTTCCAAACTGCTCCAGTAAGACATATTTAACGTTTTACTGGTCACAGCAAAGAGCCAGACAAAACCCCATAAACTTATGGGCTTAAAAACACTAGTTCTTTCCCAAGGAATGATGAAGTTCAGGAACTTAGTGATATGTTTATTGTGCAGTCTCACATTTATTGGACTTGTATTAAGTCAAATATTAGGAAAAGCCTAAGGCAGGTAACTAACGCAGTGCCATTTTGGTAAATTTTCCTTTTAATAATAGCAGTGCTGGGTGTGGGTGCGCTTGTTCAGAGGTGGAAACAGGGTCAGGGTTATTTACAACCCAATTATCAGCACAGTGTAACACAGAGGTTTAACCACAGCTGGCAGCTGTGCACCGCCCAGCTGCTCACCCTCCCTCCTCGTCAGGAAGGGGAAGAGAATCTGAAGGGTTCAAGTGAGAAGCCTGGGCTCCAATGGAGATGGTTCCGTGGGTAAAGGACAGGCTGTGTGTGCAGGCAAAGCAAAACAAAGAGTTCCTGGAGATGATTTCGTCTGTGGCTTTATTCACACACTCCAGTTGGAAGCCATCCCTCCAACACCCTGGCTCCTTCATATTGAGCATTTCGAGCACCACTCTGGATGAGGTGGAAGTTCTGTTCAGATGCATCTGTTCCAGTTCAAATGCATCTTCTTGCATTGTGTGATGCACACTGATCCTACCTACCGGTCAAAGTAATTTCCTATTTTTCCTCCTTGCCTTTGACAGGCTCAGTTTTGTAAAAACTGTCACCTTCTCTTTTAAAAGGGTTTGTTTCAAGCTAAATAATTCAGTCTAGCAGTCATCTTTACCTAGAAGATAAGTCACTATCAAAGTCAGAGTTACCTTGGTTTGCCAACTACCTCATATGTCCCAAAATGGATATTTTTTGAGGTAAAGAGAGGTTAAAAAGTCTGATGCTGCTCTCTGAGATGTAGATATGGGTGGCCACACAGGGAGGCAGAAGATACAGCTGCCTCCCCTAAAGGAGAAATTAGGAGAGAGCAAAAGAAACTTCTTAAATGTATCTACCATCTGCAATAAATAAATAACAATAAAGGTCACCTTGAGAAAATGGAGATTACTAAGGGAGAGCAATTTCTCTGGATATATTAATGAGGGAGCTTGGAAAGGATAGTGGAAAGAGGGAAATTAATTTATCAGTTTACTCTTTTCAAAGGTAATTCAGGATTTTTAAGGCTTTGAGATTAAAACTGACAATTGGAATTGAGCTACTGAACCTGACATCTAACTCGGTGTCTCATTTAAAAAGAAAAACAGAAATCAAGTTACAAATACTGGAAATTGTGATAGCAGGGATACCTTTCTCCTAGGGATGAGCACGTCTTGTCATGGAGTCTCCTGATTTGGAGTGCTGGGATACCCTCTTGCTGAACTCTGTAATTTTGTGACGAAAGAATGCGACTTAGTCTTCTATGATTTCCCCCTTTGTGGACGTTTCCAAGCTTTAGGCCTTCCTGGTGCAAGGCCATGTTAAGTTTTGATGAGCAGCTTTTAAGTGCCTGCCCGCCCGCCTTCCTCCTGATGAAGATTTTTGTCATCGCTGGAGTTACTTCTCACATTAATTTGCTTTAATAGTTCTTGATTTCACTGTTTTGTATAATTATCGTTGTCCGCTTATTTGAGGGAGGTGCTTCTCTCTTGAGGGGATAACACCTTTTCTTTGAAGAGGTGTTTCTTATGTTTCGGTCGGTGTACTTTCTTTATTGCTTGCAGTGCATCTTTACGTGGCTTCTTCTGTAGTATGTTGAAAACTATTTCTACGAAAACATGAATTCAAAGGCAGGTGCACAGTTTGTGCAAAGCAATTACATGGTTTCTTTGAAATGTGGCACCTGGACAAGGCATTGTGAATGAGACTGACAGTGGTAGACTGAGTTTGAATGAGTCCATTGTGTTTTAAAGTGAAGCTGCTTAGGTGTTTAATTATGGGAAATAATCAAATTACACATAAAATTAGGATTTCTGGTCTTAGCAACTGCAATTAAAAAAATACGTATTTTTCTATGCTGTGCTGTGGGGGGATCCATGAATCTAAACCCACTCGCAAAGGAGATTGAGTTCAAGTATGCAGCTGTAAGAAAATCCACATACACTCAGCTTGTGCTAGCATGGATCTCTGCCTTCTAGGAAATACTTCAACCATTGCCCCAAAATATCTGGGAACTCGCCAAGGAAAACCAAGTGCAGAGTAAGGCTGATAGTGCTGGCAAATTGATTTGCCCATGGAGCTTGCTGGTGTCCAGGTGTGGTACCCCTATTGTAAAAGTGGGTAATAAGGGCAATCAACCTTCTCATGGCAAAGAAGAAAAAAAACCCGAACCAACACTAAACCAGCCCTGCAGAGCCTACTGATAATGAACAGCCTTGGGAAAGATCCCAAGTTTTGGCTTGCTTGTGCCATAAATGGGGCTTCTGTTTTAGCCCCCGTTCCCTACCACTTCACCATCAAGAATAAAAACTTGGGGAATTACTTTCCCTTCGGGACAACGTGATAAGATACTGCCATCTACAGGTGACACATCTCCTCTTGAACTTGTGCTGTGTGCAAAAATATCTTTGGAATTGCTGCTGATTATAACCCCAGTATTCCAGACTCTTTCTCCTGCATTCGAAGTATGCTTGTTAAAGACAGTCCGTGGGGAGCGTACGTAGCTGCAGGGTGTGTTAGCAGAACTCCTGTTCCGCCTGCACGGTGGCTGGATGCAGGTATTTTGGCAGGCTCTGAGAATCTAAGCTCGTATCTGAAATATTCATGCGTGTGAAAAAATCTTTGTGCCCTGAAAAATCCCTCTGAATTCTTGGGGGCTGGTCGTGAGCGGGAAAGGTGACCGGTGTGTTTGGTGTCTGTTCATTGAGGCCTGAGGTTGGTGCGGATTTCTCTGATCACTGCTTCCCTCCCTCTGTCCACGTTAAGATCTTACGACAAAAACCCAGTGTTATGATGTGTCCTGTGACTACTAAGCTTTGAATATGACCAGCATGTTTTCATAATGGCTTGAAAGTAACCATCATAGTCGTGCTTCTGTGATTTTCATCAATTCATTGGAAGAGTGAAATATCAGGGTGCCAGAAGAGCAGTACTGCTGGAGTTAGCATTAGCCTGAAGATTTTTAAAATAACTTTAATATTATCGTCTCTCTGGCTTTTGAAATGTCGTCAGTTTTAAGGCACTGGTTTTGCTCAAAGGATTTGAGGGCAGATTTGACGCCATTAACTCTATATCAGACTTTGTTTCAGGCTTAATTGATTGTTAAGGGATATTACAGAATAGTCATGCTCCAGGAAGTAATGTGCTAGAAATAATCCTCCCTGAAGAATTGTATGGTTTGATGTATATTGCTGAAGCAGGAAATTGTGACCTTTTATTAAAAAGATAAAAAGCCTGAAAAATAAGTTTAACTTGTTTTATTTTGGGAATGGAGTCGAGTATCAGCACAAACTGTTTGCGGACTTGGATCTCAAGTGTGGAACAACTTGTTGATGTGGTGGTGGTGTTAGAATAAATCAGAGAGATTAGGAGACTTGTACACTGAGTAGTGAAGGGGGTGACATATTGAGAGTGTTGCTGTCCCGGTTCACAAAAGCATTTGAATTCTTGCTACCTAGTAGGTCCTTGATCTGACTCCATCAAAAGGTGTTTCTGAATTGCAGCATGCATGGAGAATACTTTTCACTTTGTGTACAAAGCTACTGGAGCAGTATGCAGATCACAGTAAACATATGGCAAAGAATGTCTTGTTGAATTATACCATCTTGCCTTTCACCAACACTGCAGGCCATAGAAATGTCACCGTTAAAAAATAATAAAAAAACTTAAACAGTTTTTACCTCTTATTTTTCACACATCTTTATCTTCAAAGCTGTGCTGCTTTGTGCTTTTGAATGCAGCTTTTCAAGGGAAGGTAGCTAAAACCTGCTGGTGAAAACATTTTAAGGTTCAAAGAATCCATTGTGTGTTTGGATGTCGGACATTTCTAGAGTTTTGTTAGCTCATAATCTATCTTGAAAATAATTGGTTGGGTTTAGGAGTATCAAATACCTGCTTCTAGCCTTAGTTGCTCAAGATGTGTTAATTCTAACCACTTGCTTTTTAAAGGAGGCCTCCCCACCTGAAAAAATGCTATAAAATTGCACAGTAGAGAAGAAGGATGGAGGCGGCGTTTTTCTGTTCAGTTATTTTTAAATCAGTTGTATCTTTGGGGGCAGAGCAGGGACTTTGTGTTGGAGAAAGGAGCATCAAAATTAGAATGCCGATCTTTCTAGCCTTCCTTATGGCTCCTCACTCAGTCTTGTCCCCTAACTACACTTGTAGCTCTGGACATTTTTTCTTCCCTTTAAGAATGCTCCTCCATATTTTCGTTTCCCACTATACTCAGCCATGTCTTCTCTCTCTCTTAATCAGGGGAAGAGAGGATTACTTCATTATAATGGTCAGGCTTTCCATTCTTTTTCTTTCTGAATAGCTCAGGAGTTCTTGGAAAAGTTATCAGGGGTTTCCTTGACCAGACACCTTGAGCAGAAATGATGCTGTCTTTTTCCTCATTTGGTATTTGTATTGTTTCATCCCCAGTTACTTGAGTTTTGGGCCTTGCTGCACACAGGGCTGTGGAAAGTTCTTTTTTTTGTTATTTCAGCATCCCTCGTGTCCAGTGGAAATACAGAAACATGTAACCAGCTATGGCTTGCCAGCAACTCACCTTCTGGATTTCTTTGTTTTTCCAGCTCTATTAAATGATCTCCATTAATTGCTGTGCCAAGTCTGTAACATCGAGTGCCCTGCTTGTCGTCAGGGTTTGAAGGTGGCCGTGTCCTGATGCCGTGAGCTGCGCTGAAGCACACCTGGCCCCAGGCAGCAAGGGCAGTGTGGGTGGCAAGGGGCACCAAAGCCAGCTCAAGGGTGAGGCCCTGTGGAGATCCAGGGGAGGGGCAGAGCTGCAGATGGTGGAAGGAGAAGAAAGGTAACGTGATCTGTTGGTTAGTGGAGAAGGGAGAGACAGTCTGGAAAGGCGGAGAAGGGAGCGGAAGAAATGAGGATTTGAGAAAGGGTGCAAGGAGGGGTGGACGTGTCTGAGGGAGCGGGTGGTGTCTCCCGGGAGGAGGTCCCGGTAAAACGGATCAGTGAGTGCTGATCCAGAGTGTTACACGTGCTCTTAACTCCAGACCCATGAAGTCAATGCACTCAGAGTAAGTGCATTCCAAGTATCTTGTTGAACCAGGAAAAGTGTGCAACTCCATGTTTAATTTAGCCCTTACATACATTTAACTCCGCAGTCAGATTTCTGTGAGCTTTATCCTTTAAAAGGTCTGCAGGAACATGCGTGATTTTGTATGAGAGACAATTCATCCAAAGTCACTTCTCTGGTAGCACACACGTATGGCGTGCTGGTTTGTAGAGTGGTGCATTTATTTTTGTTTATTTGACTTCGGAGCACAGCAACTGAGTGATTAAACTTTCTCCAGAATACGTGGTGTGCTCTGTTTTGCTTTGTGCTGATGCACGGTCTGGTCCAAAGCCTACTGAAGCTGGAGGAAAGACTCATTACTTTCGCAGCTTTTAATCAGACCTCTGAGGTACCCAGAGGCCCAAATGAAAAAGGAGAGCTTTTGAATACCTTCAGCCAGAGAGTCACATTATGCAGCTTTAGCACTGGAGCATCATAAAACGTCAAGAACCTGCTTTTTTTTTTTTTTTTTCCAAATCAGAGCTGTTTTTATTGTACCTATAGGTTTGCAAAAATGGAATTATTCTTTCCACTCTTAAAGGGAGAGGTTAAGACTTTCTGAGGCTAACAAGATCACTATGCTGATTATTCCTTTTGTTGTTTCCATTTATAAAGATCTGCACCATTTTATTTCCACTGCTGCTGTTGTCTCCAGCGCCGTTTTCAGGACCTTGTTCAGGCTACAGATGCGTTATTGAAACGGATATGAACCAGGCCTGTTCTGACAATGTGCTGTGTCAGGACAGAACTGGATCCAGTTAATGTTCTTCCCCCAAATTATTACAATTCTTAAATAACGTTTCGAGATCATTACTATCAAAAGTGAAAGGAGACTTTCCAAGACAAACTGAGGCTAAATACTCAAGTCCAGAAAGTTTCAAGAATTTACATCCTTTAGGATTGCTCTGATGATTCTACTCTTTGTTGGTGGGATTAGCAGCCCTGGACACAGAGCTCGGAATTGGGAATTGTCCGTAGAATCCAAGGGACTCAAGAAGCCCAACATGGACAGCCTGGGAGGCTGGAAACTGCGCTACCATGTGAGCAAGGAGCTCCAGAAGTCAGTGGGCTGATTTCCAGAGATGCTGAGCATGGCACAATTCCCATGGAATTCCATGGAAGGAAAACTGTCGTCTGAACAAGCACTCAAGATTTGGAGCGGTGCTTTGCAGAGGTGAAACTAAAGGTGCAGGAGAAGGATATAGTGAGCTGTACTGGGTCCTTCCAATGCCACTGTGCGGAGCAGCTCTGTCACAGTTTGACACTAAACCTAAATTGTGTGTCGCGTTTTTAACAGTGAAGACAACCTCTTTGAAATTTTTTTTTTTTTTAACCTGGGACCCCTCAGTCCAATGTCTAGCATAAAGGCTAAAAAAACAGCAGAAAACTTGATTTTTATTTATTTATTTGGGGGGGTTTTAATATATGAATTAGTAAAAGAAAAAAAAAAAGGTGACCTTTAGGATGGGCGCAAAGTTTTCGGGTTGGTTTCTACGGCTTATGAGTGTTTTGTGATCCGAGGTCGGTGTCAACTTTGCTGTGATTAAAAGGTGGTTTGGAAAAAACCCAACCCTTTGACTCTCTTGGTGACCCCGCATAAGCTTTCGTTTCTTTGCATGTATACAGGCCTCGAAAACCGGAGCTAAATCTATTTCCCTTCGCCCTATCCTTTCATTGCAGCCTCAGCGCATGCAAAGCTCCATCCCGGAGCCTGCCCAGCTCAAGCATCAGCTGAGCCTCTTTTGCTCCCCACCCCTCAGAGCTGCTTCAGGAGCTGCAGTTTATATTCCCCAGGGTCTCACTTGATGTGCCAAGGTCTGGAGGTGGCTGCTGTGGGAGTTTGGGGGTGTTTCAGCCATTCTTAGCCAGTTGTTTTGCTTATTTCCTGTAATTGCAGAATAATTTTCTAAGTTAGAAATAATGATTTTTGTCATCAGACAAACGCAGAGAGTTTCGGTGGCTCGAGTGCTGTGCTGGAGGGGCAGTATTCAGGCTTGTTCCCTGACACCAGTCAGACTGTGCAGGTGTTTGTTACAGGCATCTTTGAGGGAAGGTTCCTCTGTGTCATATCCAGAAAATGCCTCTCTGAAGTCGATTACTGTCATTTTTTTTCTCTTTGATTCCCGGTTTCTCTGTTTTTTCTCTTGTGTTGTAAACATTTCAGTATGTCCTGTCAAAATAGCAATTTACTTTGAGACAGAGTGTGTTCTCACAAAGATTTCCATCCCAGAGAGTTGGTGGCTGCTCCGTGCTGACTGTTCAGCATTACCCAGTAAGAGAACTAACCTTTGTTGCAGTCAGAATACCTATATTTGTAAACCAGCTACAACAGGTAGCCCTGGTATACTCTCTCTAATGAGATTTCATCGCGTTTCTATGAGCAGCTGAAATAAATTGCTTTAAAAAACAGTGCCATACCCCATTAAATGGAGTTATGTGCAGTTTATCCTCTGTCATCTGAAATAATTCGCAGTCTCACAAAATGCAAGCTGGAAAGCCACCCCCAGGCATTTGAGCTTTCTTTTTTCTTTCCTTCCTAGCCTTGGAAATAGCAATTTAAACAGAATCCATAGCCACGTACCAGAGCAGTCTGGTACAGATTCTTTCCTTCTTTCAGACTGATCTGCAGTCTTTACTAATATCAGAAAAGTATGCTAACTTGGGAAAAGTTTAGCCAATTTTTTAATAAGCTGGTTTTCGTGAGGGATACCTTAACGCTTTGTGGCTTATAAAAGATTGTGTGTGGTATAGAATGCAATTCGCAGGAAAACTGATGGAATCCTTTAGCAAATATCAGGAGTGAATTGTTGAATTAATGTTATTGATAAGGGTGTTTTATGGGCACACAAAATTAGAATAATAAGTCTCAGTTTATTATGGTCTGTTATGTATTATTTTATAGGTGTCTCATTGAACAGCCAATACTGTGTTCAACAGCAGATTGAGATGGTTTTTTATCTTAGAAAAATTTAAGTAGAAAAAAATGCACGTAACTGAATGCCTGTGTTCTTTACCTGTGGAACCACAGGAAAAAAAATCCAGAATGAAGGGTATGCTACTTTTTTTACTGTCACCTCTAAAAGGGCAGGTTTCGGAGCTAGTGCTTTGACACCTGGTTTTGTAGGAAAAGCAGTCAAGTTTAAATTTCTTTTCCAAAGAGTAAGACGTTGCTAGTATTGCAGACTGTCATCCTGTAATATTTTAAAGATGATATTAAAAAAAAAAAAATCTGATATGAGAGCTTTGTTTTTTTAATTAAATGAAAGCCTGTACCACATTTCAACATGACTGTGTATTATTTGTTACTGATCTCCTGCAACGAGTCTAGGTTAGAATTGTCACTTTTGCAAGTCCTGGAGGAAAATATCTTTGAATACGTTCATCTAGAAGAGCTTGTCTCAAGTAAGTCTGCTTATGCCAGAGATACTGTCCCCTTTCTTCTCCCTGCGTGGAGCCCTGGGCGAGCCAGAGAAGCACCACAGGCTCATGGCAGACCCTAGTGCTGCTGGCTTCAAGAAGTCTGATAGGTCTAAAGCCAGTTAATCTGTTAGTTCAGGTAAGGGCGTTCAAAGGGTTAAAAAATCTAAGAAATGATACACACAAATTAAGAGTTGTGGAAAGCTGAGAAGGCTGTTTCTGCGTCTGGTCGACCCGCTGTGAAATAGCAACAGAGTGTTTGGAGGTACAGAGCACAATGACTTTAAGAAAACAGAACCATGAAATGTGATTTCAAATAAGGCTTTCAAATGAGGATAAACCACTCTGGATACATGTGGCTTAATAGCATGTAATTGTTTTAATCAGTGTTTGACATACACCGTCATTAACTGTAGAGATAATTTCTACCTTGTTTAATAGGATATTAATCCCACGGCTATGCAGCAGGATGTGGAAACTGCATGGTATCCCACGAGTAGCGTGATTGTTACTTATTTTTTTAATTTTTTTTTAATTTTTTTTTTTTTCCTTCCCCAAATCCTTATTGTGGAGAGAGAATTCTCAGATAGTTACCGGTGTAAGAAGCCTCTTTGATTTTTTGTGAGTAGGAGTTTAGGCTGGTGTATCACAGCACTTCAGCAGCGCTCGCATTTGCAAAAACAGACTGTCCTTCAGACATCTGAAGCCCGTTTCAGAAGCATTTTTCTTTGCCATTCCACTAACAGAAATCACTGAAGGACACAAATCTATCTCTTTCCCTCGTACACAGAAAAAGCCTCCCAGGCAGTGGTTTCAGTTCAGCACATTCATTACCTTTTAATTGCTTCTAAATTGCGTTGTGACCTGCTGCATCAATAGCTGAATCTAACAGAAAGTAGCACGAGCTGAGCATATGTGCTGTTAGAAGCTCAACTGGCAGCTGTGTTGCGGCTGGACTGCAGAAAGGACACCCCATGAAGGACGATGCCATTTTGGGATCTTTTTCAATAAAGTATCATTAACATTGTTTGGAAGTGGCTTTAAGTATCAGCTTGTTTGTGTGTGCCAGAAACGTTTCCTTTGGGGCGCTGAGCAGCCTAGAACCTTGTTCTACCAGGATCAGGTGTGGATATACGTATTAAGTTTTTCCTGTCACTGTCTAAATGTAAAACTTTCGATGTCAGCTGTGGCATGTTAAGAGCTTCCATGGAAAACGTGCTTGCATGCAAAGTCACAAGGGGAAAAAGCATTTTATTTAAAATTCTAAGCCATGGCTTAAGCATCACCCTTGGAGGAAAGATAAGCTTGAGTGCGTTTGAGGCTGAGCCCCAGCAGGCCCGATGCTGTAAAAGGCGAGCTATCACACCAACCACTGTGGAAGCTGAGGTATAAAAATCATTGCTCCCCTGGAAGGCTTATTCAAAGCGATTTTGCAATCACTTATGGACTGTAACCACACCATCCTACCTACTGATAATTTCAGCCGGCTAGCGTGTGTGTTTTAGTCCTTTGTTTTACTCCTCCCCACCACCAAACAAAAGTGCAATAACTGCGAGCTTAATTGTGGTGTTCGCTGTACTGCAAGTGCGCGTTTCCTTTTCTTCAGCCTTTACATTTAGCAAACCATGTGTATAGAGTAAGTGCAGCTGTTGTTCCTTTACAATTTTTGGAGGTTATTCTTTGTATCTTTTCTTGTGGGAACAGCGTTTGGTTAATAGTGAAGAACAGCAGTATTTTTAAATGTTACCTTCCTTTGAAATTGCCCTACTTTAGGGATTGTGTCTATTATAATGGCTTAACACCACTGGCTTTTTGTCCACTACAGAGACTGCTGTGGCTTCTCTTTTGTAAGACATTTTCCACTTTAGAGCCGGGCTTCATTTGGATTGCTTCACAGGCTGCAGCAATCTTTGCAATTGGGGACACTGGTGAGAGATTCAAAACAAAGTGGTTTGTGTGTATGAGTCTCGTGGCTAATACCCACAATTACAAACATTTAGATCATTCTTACGCTGTTTTCAAGTTTTGAGGTCACTATTTATTGAACACTTTCATCCGAAAAGGCTTTTCCCAAGCACGCTGGGAACATTAGAAATCCTAGACGTCCTTGAACCGCAAAAGCATCACCCAACTCCTCTCAGGTTACTCATTGTCATCTCCTCTTTTATGGTATGAGAGAGACCCCTGGAGGCAACAACGTGCTGGAAGTGGCACGTGGAGTAAATTGACAGTGCTGCAAATTAGGAGAAGCAGCAACAAGTTTCTGTGCAGTGATTCTTGGTGGACAAGAACCACCAGAGACCATGGAGAGGCACATCACTAGACTTTTACTGTCGGACTCGTCAATACCGCTCCTGATAGAGGTCAAGTCCTCAGGTCATAGTCCAGCTTAGCAGAGCTGCTTTCAGGTTGTACTCTGAATTTCACGTACTCATCTGAGTGGACATGCCCGATAGGGTACTGAGAGGGAAGCACGAAGGGTGTGGCAAAACGAGTTTTGCTTTCCTTTTGGATTACGTCCGCCTCATCTATGGCTGAACCCCAAATGTTTGCAAAGCCTTTGGGGAATGTTGCAGACTGAAATGAAATGTTTGGCTGGAAATTATATAGAGCACTGTTACTGCTTTTTTTTTTTTTCCCTAGTTAGGGGAATTAATAACTTCATTAAGCTAATTAGATTTCCATTACATATAAGGAAAAATGCTGACTGAAACTCTGTAGCCAGAGTAATGTAAGTAATCAGACTACATGGTTACACTCTTCAATTCTGACCCTAGAAGCTAACTATCAAGTATGTGAAGCATTGCTTCAAAGCTGCTTTCAAATTTATCGTGAGTAAATAGATTATTTACAAGCACTAGCCTGGGTAAAGCAAAGAATATTAGGAATATTAACCACATATTTGTCAACTCCTTCTCTTTCAAAAGCATTTTTGTATTGCTGCCTTAAAAAAGGAGAGAACGGGGGGGAGGAAAAAAAAGGCAGCCACATTTCTGCTCTGTGCCCTAGAAAGCTCTCCTGGAACAAAAGATTTCTTAGACTAATGCATTTCAATAGAGTTCAATGGAGTATTTCAATGAAAGGTCTATCCCTATTTTTCTCCTCATACGGTAGATTTCAAATGTTGACAGATGTGATCTACTGCCGTGCTCCAGAACTGTCTGATTCAAATCAAAGAGAAGTTTTTGCTCTCCTTGAGGTGAGCAAAAGTTTACTGACCCCACTAAATAGGAAGCTAAATTCAGAAGCTTTTTTAAAAAAAAAAAACAAAAAAACAAAAAAACTAATGTCTTAATTTCTAAAGTTGGATGAGTCACTCCTGGCTGAGGCTTTCACAGGGATTAGTCATTGCACTGTGGGTCTCCACTGCTCTCAATAAACACCAGATGAGGTTTGGAGCAAGGACGCAGTTTGAGATCGTTGTTGTACTCCGGCTCTGCCTGCAGGAAGCTGGCTGGGTGCAAATGAGCTTGGACTTGAAGCCACATCTCTTTGCCTGGCATGAGCAGAAGGAATCTCTTTGTCTCTGCCTGTTCGTTTATACGCACTCTTGGACCTGTTGATTTTCCCTTCTGTTGTCTAAACATTTCTCATATGCAAAAGAGACCATTTCCTGTACGTTTTCTAATGTTATTTCTTCTAAAGGCGCTCTGGCTTTCGGTATGCCTATCACCGCATGAGTGGCTCAGTATGTGCTGGGTGGAGGCTGCATTGCAGCTCCCAAGGGAAATGCCCTGGAGCACTCCCGCAGTGCTAAAAAGTGTAAACTTGCCCAGCAGATGCTGACACTGAAGGGATGCTGGTGTGCACCTGATGGTAACGAAGCCAAGTCTGCTTTATCCCACCTCTCGGCAAAGGGGCTGGAAAGAGAGAAGCGTTCCTGCAGCAAGAGGAGGAGCAGCGGTGTCAGGTCCCCTCAGGCAAGGACTGGTCTTGATGCTCCTTGCTCACAGCTGTGTGTTGCACCAGGACCGATGGAATGGAGCTGCCTTGCTGCTGACGCTTCAAGTTAATTCAGGCCAAGGCTCGGAGGCGCTTTCATTAATGTGAGTTAGGCTTTGGGTTTTTCTGACTTCTGACAATTAAAGAGGTGACATTTGCTTCTCCAAGGTCACACGAGAAGATAAAGGGATCCTGAGAAGAGGACCCAGGTGTCTTGGCTCTCATTCCTATACATTACTCTCCAAACTCTTGTCTTCCCTTCCTCCCACGTATTTACCTCTCTTGCTTCCGTGCTGCTCGTGGGGTTTTTTGCTGCACTGCACAGACTGCCAAGCTTTGAGAATACAGTGTTGTACATCATGAATGGTATCCATTTTCTTGCAAGTACTGTGGTTTTGGGGTATAACCCTATTAACACTGACAAGCTAGCTTTTGTGATTGCTGAATAAATCCTGAAGGCTGGGTCCTGAGTAAAGTTAATATCTGCCATGTAGATATTACCCAAGGGAATATACTACTCTCCTTTGAAGTAGTTTTAGTCTTTGCAGGACTGTGAAAGTTTAATACAGCCCGTAATCTGTTATCAGAAAATATTCACGGGAAAGCTCAGGATGTGAAAACACACTGAAACCTCCTGTATTTTTCTTCCTAAGATACTGAAATGTTGGTGTCTTTTTAAAATCTGGAAAGGAAATGAGACACCACGTAGTCAAGTAGTGCATAATGAAATAAGCATGCACCAATAAAATAACTTCACTGTGGAATCCTTCTATCCTGAAATTTATGTGAAATAATTCTGTTTCTAATTTAGTTGGAATGATATTTAATGAAAATACCATACAGTTTGAGAACTAAGTTTTGTACTGTCAATGGTGTTTAGCGGAAAAAGTGTAAGAAATTACCCTACATTTGAAATAAACAGAAATACCAATGCCAAAACAGAGCATAAAGAAAATTCTGAATTATGACCATCAGTGCATCAACTTTGCTTCATAAAGTTCATGTGTTACAGTAGATAATAAATAGTGCTGAATGTTCTGAGCCTGCATAAAAATGCTCCATAAAACCACCTTGGATGATTTTCTGTCCTGGCAGTGGCAACGTGAAGCTGAATACACGTGGGTAGCAGAAGTAATCCTGGGTAATTCTGAATTCAGTAATTCTCCTGTAATTCTGGAGACAGCAGGGACCAAGATGGATCCCCCACCCTAATTAGAGTGGCCTCAGTCTGCTCTGTTTTACGTTCGGCTGCCTGCGTTCTCCAGTGTCCCCTTGGAAGGGCAGGGTGGGAGGGTTTCTAGGGCACAGCAAAATGTCATTTGCACCTGGGAAGGAAATGGGAGTAGCAGATGCAGCAGCATTATGTTACCTGGGGACATTCTTGGGGGGATTACCAGATTTTGGTGGAACTGAAGGATGTGAGATTCATCATTCTTTGTCAACTCTGAGAGTTAAAATACCCAACATCACAACCCCACGTAAGAAGACAAGGGAAGCCAAAGAAGCTCAAATGACTTGTTACTGTGGAGACTTCAGACTGTTGTAATACCTGAGCGAGGATAGATGAGTCCAGCGATATACATTTACCCATTTCGGAGTGAGACGGGGTTTTCAATAAGAAATATCCCTTGTTCTGTAGCTAGCAATAAGGTATTGAAGGAAGTGCATGAGATTTCCCGAGTACTGTATATCATTATCTATCAGGTTTCTCTATCTCTTTAGAGTAATCTCACAGCTTCAGACATGTTTATTTGCCCTTTTTTCCAGTTCTAAACTGGTCCTAACTAATCCCAACAGCTTTTGGAAACATTACTTTGGCTTCCTCTGTCCCAGAAACGTGGTAAGCAAACCATTGCAGATGGATAAAGCTGCACAGGGCCAGCAGCTTGAGTCCGAGTCCAGGCAGCTTTACCTGCCCTCCTATCCCGCCTGCATCCTAATGCGTCACAACTCACAGCTGCTGATTGGTTTTTATAGCTTAGTCTCTTACTGCCTACACCAATAATTTTTCTTGCTGTGCTCCAGGCTGTGTTCCCTGATTTCACATGTCTTGCTGTGTGACCTTGGAAAAGGCATGAGCATTGTGAATTTTGAAATTAGATTTGAAATTAACTTTCTTTGTGGGCTTTCCCCCCCCCCCACCATGGTATAGTCTTGCGAGAGAATCACCTTAAGGCTTTTGCTAAAATAGTTTGGCTTCTAAAGTATTGAGTGTACATTCTAATGTTATTTCTTCGTGGCTGCCACAAAATTCTTTGTAAATAGGACAATTTTCTTGTGACCTGTTTAAAGTTAAAAGGATGAAAACCAGTTTGACTGGCACATCACCAGCCCAGTTCGATTTTTCTTATCCACTAAAAATCCCCACGTTCTTCTTGAATGCATATTTTCAAGGAAGTTCGAGGTGGTTGAAGACCGCATGGGTTGAGGGAAAGGGGAGGTGGGAGACACTCCTGGACACACTGGTATCCGTTCTCTCATCTCTTCTGTTGATTTTTAGACGATTGCTCTCACTTAATCCCAGAGTTTTCCAGATTTGTGTGGGGGCAGTTGACACCCAAAAGGTTCCCAGCTCAGTGAGGTTTTCTACTATTTGGTCATGTGTGTGTACTGTGCGCTGATGCTTAAGTTGCCACAGGAGGGTGAGGTGAAACCCATTCCAGGAAACAAATTTTCTGTCTGAAGATGAACTTCTTGATGACTTTGAGAGAAATATTGATGGAGTAAGAATACACTAAGAGGTTATCTTTAAAAAAAAAAAAAATTGTTTTTTCCTCTCAAAACAAAAATTTTAGGAAAAGTAGCTAAGCAAAATCCTGTCTGGGATATTAGTGAAAACAAAAGCTTGAAACAGTGACATAATTAGTGAAAATCAGTCTCCACGTGGAAGAGATTGGAGATTTCATTGCTCGGATGCTTGCAGTGAGGCCAGACAAAATGTTCTCCGTCTTCAGTGGATTTGCAAGACTTGCACTATCAGCTGGGCTGAGATGTAGTTTCCAATCCTCCACAGCCAATTGGAATATTCTTCTTTTGCCAAAATTAGTGTTTCAAAAAAAAAAAAAAAAATATAATCAAAGAGCAGTACTGTGTGTCCAGAAAAATGAAGGCTAGAAAAGATACAGCTTGGTCCTCATTGTTTCATTAATATTATAGCTATTAAAATTCTCACTGACAAGATACTGCTTTGTATTTTAGGCAGTTAAGCCTTTTAATTTTAGAATTGGTAGGGGATTTTATTGTGTTATAAAGCTGCATATTTGCTGAGAGTTAGTATCCAAGTAGAAAAAGGTCACCAAAACTTAAGTAATTCAAGGCTATCATCTCGTGCTTATAACCCCATAACATCTCAGAAAAGAAACTCATTATTGATTGTGCCTAAGGCTTAGGATAAAGTATGTCTCTGAGTAGTTAATTGTACCCCACGGTACTGCATCGTTTCTGCTGTGGCAAGCTCAATTTAGTTTTGTGAAAGTATTACCCGGTAAGATTTGCAGATGGGGCTGATAGACATCCATTAATTAGGTGACCACAGGAAATGTGGAACTGTCCGGGCTGGGAAATGGGGCTCCGCGATGAATTATTTCTGGATGTGCTGGTATTAATGGCATCTCAACACTTGTTGGTATGTACCAAGGAAAGTAAATCAAAGTGTTTGAAACAGGTTCAGCTGAACTTGTGTTTTGCAATGCAGATATGTTGCTAGCGCCTAGTTCTGCATCAGATCCTAATCTGTTTCAAGTCGCTGCAACATTAAGGTCACGGGAAGTCTGAGGCTGAATCTGGGTTATTTATGTCCAGGCATGTACCAGTGGTAGAATGAAGACGGAAAACAGCGTTTGAAAATAGCAAAGGCTTATCCATCTGTATCTTTCTTATTGCAACAATAAACTCGTTAACTCAGTAGTACCCAGTCCTCTGGACGAGCTGGGCCCCTTTGCTCTTGGAAAGCGGCAGAAAACACTGAATTTTGTAGGAGCTTCCAGTCTGGCAGTGCTTACTTATCATGGGCATTGTTACCTTTAAGAGCCGTTTTAGCTACAAATTCATATTGCTGCTGCTCTCCCTGCAAAGTGCCTTGAAATGGAATGCGGTGTATTGCACACCAAAGCTGTGTTAAACAGCTGTGACTTCAGAAGTATATCGTCCACAAGGAGTTGCCAAAAATCTCCTTATTTTTTAAAGTCCCCTAAAACCTTAATGTACCACCTGATTACAGTCTAGTGCTATTAATGTGGCTTTTCTAGAAGTAGCACTTTTCTTCAAATACCTCTTGCTTGTGAGTTCTGGGTTTTAGCAGCGTTTACAGTCGAATAGTGTAAAAAAACGTAGCACCAGTGTCTCTAATTGTATTTTTCTTGATGTACGTTTTGCTGCGGCACCGTGGAAATAGAGTGGGAAACAGTTCAAACCTTAAGGGCTTGTGCCCCTTTGACAGTGTTTTTACGGTGCCACTGGCCTCCTGTGATTAAAGCTTCTTTTTGAAAATGAATGCGGAAAAGCGAGGACTACTTTGAGCAAGGGACTTGATTGTTATGCAGGTTGTTTTTTGAGCCTAATTAGAATTATCAAAATAGAATAAATGTCTATAGTAAGCATCTAAGTTTTTCTTTGAAATAAGCAATCTGTTGTGCCTCTGTTTTTATAGAACAGAAAGCTGATAAACTGGAGGTGTTTAACATTTTAGAGTACTTCTTTAGACTTTTTCTTGTCAGTTTTCAAGCGTTCTGTGGAACTGTAAATTACTCTCTCTTGGTTTGCTCAAAATAATTTGTATAACAATAGACGTTGCCAAGAAAATGGTTGCAATTGTAGCAAATGATTTTTGGCATTTCACCAAGTCTTCTTAAGCAAGTTAAATTATTTTTTTGGACTCTCAGACTAATTAGTGCCAAATCAAGTTATTTGGAAAAGAGTAAACTGGGTAGAATTAGCAGAACTATATTTTTGCTCAGTGGATGGTTTCCATGGAAAGCCCACACTACTGCTGAAAATTCTTTTGTGTGTGTGTGGCAGCATGTGAAGAAAAATAAGACTATGTGAAAACAAATTCTCAGAATCACAGATGAAGAAAAAGGTCTGCTTTGCAAGTATCAGTTAAAAGCTCACCATTTCAATTCACCTGGCACACACAGATGGAAAAAACACTCTTTGACCGGAACCAGATACTGTGTTTATCCAGGGCAGCACCTACAGCTCATAGATCGTCTCACTGAACTGAGTGATTCACAGCCCATGTATTATTTTCCAGGATGGTTAAGTAATAAGGCAAGAACACGAAATGAGGAAGGAAATAAGTTGGCGGTGCTTCTATAGCTACAATTCTTACGACTTGATTGTTTAATGGCAATGTGATGAGGTTCATACATCCCCAACTGGAGGAAACTACGAGCTGATAAGATAACGTAGCACTTCAGCCAGCTGACTGATTGCCACGCTCAGTCCGTGCGTACAAAATTTTGGGGTAGCCTGTTGATTATCTAGTTGAAATGCCTACCATGTGGAACACTGAATCTGGCCAAGAAAAAAACTAAAAGAAACTTCAGAAGGTCTAATAAAACTCTCATACAGTTATGTACTCATTGACACAGTGTATTCGGGTTTTTTTTTAGGTGCTCTTGGTTTAATGAGCCCGCAGCTGCACATTTAATCTTTACTGTCTTTAACTTTAGAAGTTGTTATTAATTATTCACTTCTTCTGCATTTAAACAAATGTACCCACTCTTGCAGGCTACACAGATGTTAGGGGTCAGTTTTCAGTGAAGCAAGAAGTGAGTTCTTGTAGATCAGAGAAAGAGAATGATTTATAACCTGTTTGTAACAACTTTGAATTTGGATTTTACAGAAGAAATGTATTGCTTATTTTTCTGAGTATAGTTGTGAAACACTTTCTAAGAGGAGAGTGAAGTAAAATGTGAACATTGCCTAAGTAGTCCCTAAAATAAATGATAAAATGCGATGGTTTGTAGGATATAATGAGGGCAAGAGCAGGTTGATGTTATTTAGTCATCATGCGGTGGCTGCCAGTGTCTAAAGCTGCTGCTGCTGTCTCGTGCGTTCAGGGACGTGTGCCTGAAGTCAGTGAAATGTTTGTCAGCACACAGGGCTGCTCCTGACGACCGTTGCACAACCAGCACTTGCAATTCTTTCATGGGCCCACAGCGTGTTCTGCTTCCTGGAGCATCGTGAGAGCGATACCAGCTCTTCATTCTTCCTGTCATGATGTTTTGATCGGTGCAGGAGCTGTGGGTCCATCTGCTCCACAGGCTGAGGAGTGTAGAACAGAGCAGCTTATCCCTCCTCTGCACCATCTATGCACCAATTGCAAGAGATGCTGTAGGAAAATACAGAAACGGGAATAATGGAACGCTTTGATAACTGGAAGTTTGTAAATGGAATATTCATTTCAGCCACGTTAGGTTTTTTTTATTTTGGTGTAGCAAAGTGGATTGGAGCAGAACAGACTCGTCATTATTTAAAAGCAACTTGCGACACAAACCGATTTTTCTAAATGCACTTAAAACCACTTGCACAAGATCTCAGTTTTGGGGAAAGGAGTTACCAAAATATATTTAAAATTAAACTTACTGGAGCTTAGGCATCTTTGCAATGGGAATGCAAATGGATTTCTAGAGACAATTAAATCAGATACCTCTTGATCACAGTCTTCCTGTGGCAGAAAGTCCTGTTGATTTCTGGAGGTTGCTTCAGCTGCACTCCCATATGTACCTGGGACTTCCTCCACTATTTATTTCTAGGGCATAAAATCCAACAGGAAATGCATCGGCTTAGGGAGAAGGTGCCAGCTGTAAATAAGAACATGGTTGATTGTTCAGGACCTCTACGACTGTAAGAGTATTCTGATAATCAGCTACAAGTGTAAAATATTTGTTTAAAAATCAGTAGAAAGGGGTCTGGTTAAGAAATTGATTTTGATTTTTTTTTTTTTTTTTTAATTTAGCGGAATTACCAAATATGTAGTGTAAATTATGCATTTTGTTAACTACCAGGCTTGTGGCACCTTCAGGAAACACATCTACATGGGAGGTGTCTGTTTGTAATGATGTCTCAGGGGACAGAAGGAGACATTTTAAAATTTCTATGAGAAAACAGAACACTCAGAGGGGAGTGGGAGGAACAACATTGTCCCAGCACACTCATTGGTGGTGGCACACTTTGTGCTAGCCTTTTCTGGTTATACTTTATGAAACATATGACTCAGCAGTAAAAATACAATTGCATCAACAAAGCCGACCTTTAACTGTGTCAAAGCATTTACAGCTGCAGATCTTTTAACTGAAGCTGTTAAGTAAAATATATTAAATGAACGAATAAAGATACTTGGTTTTGAAAAAGCAGATCAAATGAGAGGTAGCTCACTATATTTTAAAAATATTATGTTTCTTTTTTTTTTTTTTT
>VZRN01005387.1:266287-278700 GCA_013397935.1 Dasyornis broadbenti
TTTTTTTTTTTTTACAAAATGTCGTAAATTAATATGTATTGTGCTCAGTGAAACTTTTGAATTCTGGAAATTCAATCATGCATTCATTCTTACGGTGACACAGTCTCTCCCACAGATTTATGAAACAGGAAAAAAAACCTTAAACCCATGCACCAGCAGGTTTGTCTGTGTCTCCAGAAGTATCAAATAATCTCTTTTGTGGTGACTGCTTTCCCCAGGTTTCATTCAGTCGTGTATCCCTTTAGTCTTTGTATATTGGAAGCTTTAACGTCACTCACTGTAGCTTAGAACAAATATTTGCAAGCTTCACAATGAGTTCTGCCTCATAACTGAGGGTTTAACGACCAGCTTGCCCTGTGTCAAGTTCCATTGCGCTGGTGCTGTGCCAAAACACAGGTTCTGCCAAGCAGGGGTTAAAGCACTTGCTGAAACCATGGAAAAATGTGGCCTGCACTTGGCAAAAACCTGGAGATATGGCACGGCTGGGGTCCGTGTGTCGTTAACTCAGGGCCCTTCTTCTTGGAGTTTAATTCCTCCTGCCTCACAGGTTCCATGGGGAATCCGCAAATAGCGCTGCACATGCAACCTGAATGACTGGCTCCCTTGGCTGTTGACTGAATTTAGGCTACACAGAGTGTACAGAAAGGAGCATTGATTGTATAGACATGATCTAAAGAACATTCAGCAAGGCTTGGATTAAACCCAGCAGGCTTTTTCTGTACCAGACGAGGCAGCACCCCACCTTTGGCCACAGGCACCTGGATGTGAATGGCAACCGTAATGTAACTACAGCGGGAATAATTTCAGCAAACCATTTGAAAGCAATTATTTTTATAACTCTGCTCTGTCCTATAGGAAAAAAAAAAATGAAATCAAGTATGCAGTTGCCATCTGAGTTATTTTTTAATATCTTGTCAACGGTTGGATCTGTATCTATGTATCACCATGTGTCTGTGGTTGGATATGTATCTACGAGCAGATGATACATGGGGTTTTTCCCTAACTCTAAATATGGTATTTAATTTGTTTCTACAAAATCAAAATTCTGATTGGAAATTTTGCAAGAGAAAGTAGATGCACATCCAGCACAGTAAGTGACGGCACAAAGTTCAGGATCTTTTCCCCCGGATTTCTGGGTTGGTATCTTCACATTGGGTCACAATATGCCTCGCAAAATCCTTCAGCTGCCCAAAAAGGTCTGGTTCTTGCCTTGCCACCAGTCCATGTAATCATTAATCTGGAAGAGGACAAATTTTCATTGTATTATGCTCTTTGAACCTGCTGACCTGCAGTCATTATACATGCACAAAAGGCACAGTCTCTTTCCCTTTAATGCACTGTCGAGGGCCAGAGGGGGAGATAGTGTATTTTATAGAAAAGCAATAATTCTGGCTGGGCAGACTCTCAGTAGCCTGACTGCTTTCTGGGAACGCTAAGAAATGGTTCCCTGCACAATTCGGTCTCTGAGGTGCGCGCGTTCTTAAATATTTCTCCACCAACCCTCAGATGTGCAACTGTGTCGCTGATTTAGCCGTGATTGCTCACACAAGTGTGGTGTGGCTCATTGAGATCCCACTCCTGCCTTCAGAGAAAGATCCGCAGCTCTTTTATCAAAGTGCCAACCTTAGAATGGCGGTGTCACAGAAAGGAACAAAGTTAAGGAAGGCATGAACCTATTTGACCCACTGACACACAGCCACTTGCATGGAGAATATTACAAGAGACAGAATTATTATGGAATTGCCGGTGGGAGCAGAGCTTTTGTGGCAGATAGGGTCCTGCTGTAATCCTTCCTTAATTTTTTATACATACCCAAATAATTTTCAGTGAGAGTTCTGATAAGTTAAGGT
Source organism: Dasyornis broadbenti (assembly GCA_013397935.1). Lineage (NCBI taxonomy): Eukaryota > Metazoa > Chordata > Aves > Passeriformes > Dasyornithidae > Dasyornis > Dasyornis broadbenti. Next base: position 268,138 of record VZRN01005387.1, read on the forward strand.
AGGAAGCAATTAGGGATCTTCTCCTTTCCCTTTCAGCTTAGACTGTGGTATTTTATTTCTCAGGTGGTACTTTCCTAAAGAGAAATATGATTGACTCACTACCTCACTAATTGGCTGTCTCTTATGTTTTGTGCTGAAATTAACCAAACTCTGTTTCCCAAATTCTGTATTCTTTTGGTGATAGGATGGTAGAAGATCTAAGGAGGGCGGGGAAAGGCTTTAAACTAAAACAAAACACCAAAAAAAAAAATGGCGGGGTGGGGAAAAAACACTAAACAAAACCTTCAAACCCCAGTTCTAACACTAGTAATCTCTCTAGATTTCCTTGTAAATATATATATATAAATATCTATATATTTACACTCTTTTAAAATATTTTGGTAATGGTAATGGAAAGTTTCCTGATTCTGTCACTCAGATTCCCAGATTTGTCTAAGAGTAAATTACAGCGAGCTTACATTGCTCCTATTAACAGGCCTGGTTGCAAAAATTCTGTGATGTGGTCTCCTTGCTGCTTCACAATGCATTCCCCTGCTGAAGAAGTGAAATAACCTGACTGGTTTCATTTGAGCTGGACTCACTCAAGTACCACGTTCATAAGTATCATAAAGGCACGTGGCATTTCAGTTGGTGAGCAACAAATTCCGGAGTGGAACACCCACTGGAGGTGCTTTGGTTCTGTTTGAGTGCTGAATTACAGAGTGTTGCAAGAAAACTTCAGTAGAGGCATCTCTGAGTAGTATGTAATTTGGCTTTAAATATCAAATTCATCAAGCTTTCCAACGCCTAAATAAGATTCCTTTCAAAATCAGGACCTCACTAAATTCGCAGAAGTAAATTTAGAAGCTAAGCTGTAATTGCATCTGAGCAGCCCACGGCCAGAAAAAGATTTTTAAGAAGTGCTTTGTGTGAGAAGCTTATTAAAGGGGGAGCCTAAGCAGTTTATCTGATTGTGGCTAATGCAGAATAAACAAACAAAGGTGGTGTTGAAAGTGCTACTGTGCCTGAATGCGAGGAGGAAAAGAACCTTACCCTGATTCATGTGCAGCTATGCATGCTTTGTTATTCACAGCTGGCTGAAGAATATAAGGAATTTGAAACAGACCTGATGCAATTTTCATGCTGCTAACATGTGATACCTTTTTAGACAGCAGGTAGGGGAAAGCTGGAATAGATTTTCAGTTTCTGAATGGCACGACTTCTGCAGGCAGTCAGGAGCTGGCTTCTTACCTCTGTAAGCACCTGTGCACAGATGAAGGGTCAGTACTTTACAGCCAGGACAGTGCACATCTGGATTAGAGGTGATTGTAGAGCTGGAAATAGTTCCTAAACTGAGGAGATGGAACCAGACAAGTGTTTGAATGTGTGATTCTTGAGTGGGGTGTTGCTGAGTAAGGCTGCACTGCTGGGCAGGAAGTTGCTTGATGAGTACAGCTGGAAGGGGTGGATAAGAATTCCTGATTTGCGTGTGTGTCATGGGGTGCAGGGCTGGCATCTGCAGCTGCTGCCAGCCGTAAATAACATTTAGTAAATACTGAGCACCACCTTCCCTAGCATCAGCCGTGGCTGGCTCTTGTCAGTACCCGGGAAATGCAGGCTTGGGAATCCCTGAAACAATCAATATCTAACCACGGCTCTGTGCACTTTCCATTTGAAACAAACAAACAAAAGCCACTGGCACTACCAGATTTTTTTTTTTCCATTGTTTCTTTATAAAGTATATGTCTAAGTTACCCTCTTCCGTGAATGCAGTAAATGTTTTCCTTGGTGCGATTTCTAGGCATCCTGGTGCCTTCTCAAGTTCATGCTTGTCAATGTCTTTTCTTGTGTTGGAGCTTTCTCCTCGAATTCTTGCTTTTTTCCCCTCTGTTTTCAGTTCAAACACATCAATGTGCCCACTCCTGTACGTGCAGTCAGTCTCTTGGGCAGTGGTGTTTTTCTTTCCCCCAGCCAGCTCTTGCTCTGGCATTGCTGCGTAGCTCCATCTTCAGTGGTAGCGCCTATTATTTTCTTTATCTCACTCCATAAAGAAGCTTAATTGTTTTGTTTCAGGCCTTTTCTTTCGCCTGGCTGATGAGCATACCAAGCACGCTGCAGCCTCCTGGTCTGGTGATTGCCCACAGATCAAAGGCACTTATGATGCCTCTGACGTTTTCCAGAAGAGCTTGTTTGGTTATGATGCCTGGTGACTTTTGTCTTTGCTCTTTCATACCCCTTTTAATACCCTTTTTATGTCTTTTATACCCTTTCCCTTTCCTTGTACCCTTTACACGCATTCCTAGTACCTTAATCCCACACACCCCTAATTCTTGTAATTGAATATTTCTAATCTAATATTAGATTCTAATATCTAATAATAATCTAACTGGTTTGGGTGTGGAAGTGATTTAAAATGGTTACTAATGACAGGAATAAGGGGGAAAAAGCTTGCAAACTGCTCAAATAAGTCAAATGCATCAAAAAGCTCCATTCACTCCTTTTGCTGCTGGGTACCTGAGAAGCACTAATGTGGCAAATCCTTTTTTCTTTTTTTCTTTTTTTTTCCCAGCTGGATATATTAAAAGGCCTTAAGTGGGACAAATAAAACCTGTAAGGAATTAAACAGAAGGAAATGTAGAATATGCAGAACATATATAGGAGATAATCCCCAAAATTATAAAACACCAAAGTAGTATCCAAATTATCTGTGTAGAAGTAAACAACATCCAGAATTTAAGCTGAGAAATGGGTCACTTAAGAAAATTCATGTTAGGAAACATTTCTGTCTTATTTTTCTTGACTTGTGCATCAGAAGATTCATTCAATGCAATGCAATATCCACATTTGAGTCGTGGCATGAGAAACCTGCTGTCATTTGAGGACTGTAAGTGCAGGCTTACGTTTCAATCGAAGGTCAGTGCAAATATTCTAAATGGGATCTCAACCAAGGAAAAGAGGATAAGAAGAAACTTTCTCCTTCCTGTTATGAAAAGGTACATTTTATGCTGCAAAACCTATCAGCAGCACACACGTTCTGGAAACGTGGAGGTAACCACTCTAAATTTTGCATATACAACATTGATTCCCCAGCACATTTTCTTCTAGACGGATCTGCAATATGTACGTCTGCTTACCTCTGCGTGAGGATGTAGCTCAGGGATGGAAATTCCAGCACTGATATCAGAAATGATACTGCAAAACTTCTTTTTTTTCTCTAGTGCAGCATAAATGGCTTGGCTTATTCAAAACAAATCATTGAATCTTTTCTGGATTGCACGGCATGGTTATTTTTATTCTCTTCCTTCCTTTCTGCCATCTGTCTATAGACCTATTGATTGTCCCAGTATTCTCTGCTTTTGCTGCTGATGCAGAGTATCAGTTTCCTTTTTATTACAGGGACTTTTTCCCCCCCTGATCTTTGGAGGACATTTATGTAAACTGAAACAAAGATTTGTTATAATGGTGATGTAAGCAAGGGGATAAAACTGCATTGATCCAACATTGACTGTAGGCAAGAGGAATAAATCACACCTTAGAAAAAAGGGATGGGGTCAATAGTTTTGAACCATTTGATTATTTCATATAATTTTGATATATTAAAGCTTAATTTTTTTCCCTGTGTTATTTTTGTGCTTACCAGAAACGCTCTTGACAGGCTTTAAAGAATTCTGCCAAAGGCCTGTTGAATATTTTTTAGGGAGATACTTTGAGTATTCTACTCTACAGATCCAGGTAGTTGACAACCTTCTGGATAGGTTGTGCAGCTCCTATCCGACTGATTAAAGGATATGTTGGGTCAGGCTCTTCATATCTGAAATATTCTTACAATTCTCCAGGCACAGAATGAAAGCAACAAGTTTTTGGGAGTCTTGTTTCCAGATTCCTTTTGAAGTCACTGAGCAAGCTGTGCCCACTGAACAACACGGCAAGTAGGGGTTGGTCCGAAAAGTCAAGGTTCAGATTACAATGGAGGTGACAAACCACGAGAAAAGCTGTGTTCAACGTATTTATCTTTATAAAGACTGCACCGAAATTAAACTCTAGGAAATTAGTCTGTAAATATTTCTGTTGCTTCTTGAAGCTGCCCTTGCTTAGGTGGAATTTATCTTTCTGAAGTGTTTTGTGGTTTTTTTCCACATGCAAATTTTATATGAAGGCAGTGTTCTCGTATGATTGGTCCTGTTACCTGAAGGGTAAAAGTACAAACAATAACTTTAAAGAAGTGCTAATAAATTATATTTATAAGTGCAACATACCCTCTCTTGTGTTTTCATATCACGCTTGTCTTAGCACTTAATAAGTTGATTTCTTCTTAAAGACGGAAATCACTGATCTTCTCTCTTTCTGGTGCTTTTATGGAGCTCAGGCAGAACTGCTTATTTCTAACAAAGACTATGTTCTGATCTTAAGGTCTGCTGGTTCAGTCTCCTGGGCTACGCTTGGTGGCAAACTTTCTTCTAAAACATGATGCTACGGAGGCCAATGTTCCAGGGGTGGAGCCAATCCTGTGCCACAGTGAAGCAAAAAAGTGTAAATGGGCTAAAAAAAAAACGGGCAAATTGGTTATGGGCTGGGTAGTACAACTCAGTAGTGCCTAAATGTCTTGTTGGAAGTCAGAAAGTTATTTTAGACTACAGCAGTCTTGTATACCTCTATTGTAATTCTCTCGGTATGTGCTGCTAGAGCCCTTCTGGCACGGTGCTGACACGGAGCCGTCTGCTGCTGCCTTGGCACGAGCAGCTCCGCTCGCTATTCGGATTCAGGATCCATGATTTCCCGCTTTCCAAGCACGTGTAACTACAGCTGTGAAGGAGAAGTCTCAGGCAATCACCAGAGCTAGTGAAGGTCTTGCAGAACTTCTCAAAGGTCTCACTGTTCCTGCCCAGAACACACATTGTGAAATCACCTTTGTGAAAGCTGGCTTTGCATATCCGTGGTCAACACAGATCTGATGCGGGCTGTGCCTACAGCTCTGGGAATTACCTGAAACCTGGGGTAATATTAAATTATTTCATTCTCCTCTTCCAAGGAAAGGTTTCTAAGTTTCTGAGTTATAGATAATAAGGCAAAGCTGCCTGCTGTAGCGAAAATCTACCTCAAATATAAAAATGTGGGTATGTGTAAAAATGGAATGCATCCCACTTCTTCTTCAAATGAAGATATGAATGAGGTTGACTTGGCTTTGTATACTTAATTTTGAATATCCATTTTTGTTTGTTTTGTAACTCACCATGAGACACTGATGTTTGCAGCTGTGAATTTTTCACAATAATCCACGGAAAATTCTCCTAACTATTTGAGATCAGTAAGAATGTTTAAGAGAGACTATATCTAAAATCTTCATTGACCATAAAAAAGACTTCTAAAACTGTAGGAAACCAGATTGGTTCAGTCATTTAAGTAAGTTTTTTCTTCTAGAATACTGTTTAGCAAAATATAAAATGTTGCTCAGAAAAGATCACTCCAATGACTATGGAGACCTGAATCCCCCTGGCTCTAGTTCAAATAACTAGTCATATTCCCCAACCGGTTACAAGCTAAGAATTTGTTACAGGGAGAAGCAGGAAATAAAAAATGCTGGTAAATAACATTGCAAACAGCTTTGCACGATCACACTTCAGTGGTTTTGGTTTGGTAAACAGCACAATGATATCAGATTGAACTGCTTAATCATTAAATAAAGAGATGTGACCTATACAAGGTAATTCTAATTAAAATCCAGTGTCTGTGCACTGCAATTTATTGCATCCATTGCAAGCTTTTTGCTTTCAAAACTAATTAGAGTGAAACAAAGAGAACACGTTTTAGTATTGGGGACCTCGTACTCATAAATTTGTGGTACCTAATGCCTGGTTCGTCCTCATGTCTTGTCGAATTTATCCTCAAAAAATACGTTTGCTCTGTGGCTTGCTCCTAACCCTTCACAAAGATTTTACCCTCCCTTACCTGTTGCATTCCTCGGTTGTGCTCTTCTCAGAATATTCTCTTCAAGTATGGGGGGTTTTTTCAGGGCTTTTGGGGGGATTTGTTTGTTTGGTGGGGTTTTTTTTGTTTGGTTTTTTGGTGGGTTTTTTGTTGTTTGTTGGTTTTGGGTTTTGTTGGTTTTTTGTTTTTTGTTTTTTTTTTTTTTGTTGTTGGTTGGTTGGTTTTGTTTTCTTGTTTGTGCCTCAGTTTAGTCTGTGGGGTTTTTTTTTATATAATGTTAATGTATTAATAAAATATTTCTTGGCTTACCATAAACCATTTGAGGTCACATTCTCTTGTCAATGAAGCCATTGCAGCTGATCTCGTTCGTCACGTGTTTGCTTTGGAGTTTGAAATCTGCATAGAAAAAGGCATTTTATCATCAAGTAACCTTACAGATTGCTATTTCAGCCACGGTGTGTTTTCAGAAACGTTGATACGTGAATGTTTGGCAAACCTTTAACAACGGACATGCTAAAGTCTAAATGCTTTAATGGAAAGGCTTAACAGCAAAATGAAAAATACTATACACAGTGTGGTGTGCATGGCCAGTGAGTGCAGTCTATAAATGCATGGGCAAGGCTTAAGGATAAAACAGCATATTTTGGGATTGAGTTTAGAGAAAGGAGAAGCTCTTCCCTTGAAAAGAAATCTCTGACATCTGTTGTTCATTTTTATTTTTATGAAACCAAAGACATTGTAAATGTGATAACTGACTGTTAGTATTTGCTTCTTTAAAGTAATTTCCTGAAGTTACTAACACATTACTGGCTTATTTTTTCTTTTTTTAATTTGGTATACGCACAGTGGTTTCCTTTAAGCTTTCGTTCATCTACTCCCCTCACAGCCACCACCAGAGGCAGACTGTCCTGGAGGCTTGCAGTTCTTTTCTGGATTCTTTGAATCCTCGAGGGTGCCTAGAGATTAGACTTTATTCCTTTAAGTATATAGCCTATTTATAGTATTCTAGTCATTTAAATAAGCCAATATTTCTTCCCAAAGATGAGATGTTCAAGCCCAGGCTCATTTCTGTCTAAGCAAGACTGAAGGCAGTTTTTTTGCAAGCGCTTGACACGTAGCTGTTTTCAGCTAAACCAGGAAATCACTGGAACAGGTGATGCTAGTCCGACTCCAAAACCTCAGATCCTGGGATTTCCCCATCCCAAAATCCTGGCATTTTCCCACTCCAGGACCCCAAATCCTGAGTTTTTCCCATCCCAAAACCCCAAATCCTGGGATTTCCCCATCCCAAAACCCCGAATGATGACTCCCACCCCAAAACCCCCAGAAAGATTCTTTGATATCCAGCTCCACGCTTCCAGGTGCAGGCAGTGTCCGTGTGCAGTTGTACCTGGAGATAAATCCCTGTACTGCTGTGCTTTGCTTCCCAGCATTGCCAGCTCTGCAGCGTCAAAGGTGCTTCGCTTCATATGCTTTGGGCCAAATTCATTTTCCATTTCACTTTCTTTGTAACAGCTGGTTGAAAAATCTGTTTTCATATTTCCATTATATTTTTTTTTTTTTCTGGTTCCTTAAAAAGAAAAACAATTTATATTATCTGGAAATCCCACTCTGTCGGGTTTCACTGCCAGCAAAAGTGTGCTAATGGTAAGCAGTAAGATTTGGCTTAGAATTAAATTTCCAGTGCTTATTTCTCTAGGTTTTCTGTAAGCAAGTCTTAAATATGAAATTATAAGATGATATCAAATTATTTCTGGTGCAGTTGTTTTTATTAACACAGTTCTATTTTCTGACTTCCCCTCATCCCATTTTTAATGTATTAGCTCAAAATCATATTTGTTTCTGTCAGACAACACTGGAATACAATTACAATTTCAAGTGTAGTCCAGTTTTTCATGTTGGTTTTTCCTTTTTTATATTTTTTTATTATTTTTTAAGGTGAACAGTATAGTGTACTGGAGAGAGATAAAAAGCAGAAAATCTTCATTTTAGGGATTTTGTTGTCCCAGAACAAGACTCCTGCCTACTCCTTAAACGTGAGGAGATGCTGTTTATTCCGATTTGGATACAAACACACTTAAAATTCTCATACTAATCAAAGTGTAGTTGTTTAATAGTTCCAGCACAAAGTAATTTCCAATCCAAGTGAAATGATCGTCAAAAAAGCAGAACTCGGTTTAGAGTTCTGAAATTTGGGAGCAACATAGCGGGGTGCACAAGTTGTATAATTTTTCAGTGTAGTTCAGCTAATTTTTTATTCCCATTGATTTAGTGTTTAGGGTGTGTTTCAAATTCACGATTTGTGCTATTCTTCAGATGCATTTGAAATTTCTGAAAACGGTTAGATTTCTGGGTCAGTTTGATATTTTTGAGAATCGTGGTATGACACTGGAAGGACCTCCTGGTTATTTGATTGATTTTTTGATGCTGATAATTTTCCACGTTATCCCTGTGATAATACGTGCCACATTATCCATTTTATAAACCAACAATTACACAGATGTCTTTAGTTTTGGAGCCAAGCCTCGGTTAATTTCAATTACTAATCACTCCTCCTGTAGAGTGGCCTCACTCCATCCCATTTTTCCTCTCCTCTGCTTTCAGGACAAGAAAAAACTGCTCACCAGATATAATCCTTTCTTTTGTTTGTGGTGAATGATCACCCTGAGTGGATGGGAGCTTTGTTTTTTGCTGGAACAGCCTAGGATGTCAAACCTAGTCATTGATACAGAGCCGTGGAGGAAATGAGGATAAAAGGAGCGGATTGCGATAAGATTGTAAAAAAGCTATCTAAATCTATTCCAAACCTCAGTGAATAAAGCAAGTGTGAAAGATAACTCTGAGAACACTAAATACACTGAATACTAGAAAATTTTGACAAACATTATTCAAATTTGTATTTCAACTTCCCTGTTGAGGGAGAAATGGCAGAGGCTGCTGTCTTGTTGAGAAGCATGAGGAATCCTGAAGTCTCGTTCTTGTTTCTCTAAATGTTACCGTACCTCTGAGAGGAGGAAGTGTGAAATATCAGCAATCAAATGAATATTGAACTTTGCTAGCAAGGTAGATTTGATGTTTCCCATGAAGAGACATCTTGTTTGACTGGAAAATATCTTGTCTCCAATTTCTCCTCTGACGTGCTGGTTTCTTGCTGTCAAGAAGCGCCGCTGCGTTCCCGGTGGTTCAGCATCAATCCTGTGCTCTCACAGAGCTGCTGCCGTCAGCTGTCAGGCCCGCACGGTCTCAACTGGCAGAGTTATCTGTCTTCAGCAGGATTAGACAGAAATATGTCTCACTCGCATGATGCTCCAGCCTTAGGCAGCACCAGCCCCGGGAAACTTGAGTACATTAGCTTCAAAGAAACTGTCTGCAACCTCTTCTGACAGCATCTTTTACAAAGTACCCTCCAATCTATTCCTCAAGCTGTTTTCTCTGTCTCTTTAATATTTACTCTTTGTGTTGTGTACATGCTTTACCTCTTGTCTCTGGCAGTTTTGTAATAGAAGGTGTTAGACTATTCCTTTTATAAGTTCACCTTAATTATGTGCTAATATATTTCCAGTCCAAAACGGTCCTGTACTTGGAGCAGAAGAAATACACAAATGACAGGACAAGACACTGCTTATTAAAGACTGTCCCCGAATTCCCACTGTATCCTGATATGAACAGTTTTCAAAATATCTAATATGCTCCACAGCTTAATTTGGTGGAGAAAATAAGAAATAATGTGACTAAATCATCTGAGAAGCTCTTGCCATCAGCTTATTTGGGCATCACTTCTATTATTGCAACCTTACATGAAAAGAAACATAGCTTCAAAACATAGTTATCTTCATGACTCTGTGCACGTGTAGTCATGCTCATGTTGTGTATATATACACACACTTAGAACTGCACACTTAATTCCCCGAATGAACATTTTATTTTTTAGGAAATTGTATCCCCCTGAACAGCCCTACTTTGCCTGTAAAATATTAGGCTGTAAATTGTGTTTATTCTCTTTGGGTTAAGCTGTGTCATTCTTCAAATGGCCTGGTGCTACATATTATAGCATTTAGTGCCTGTGTAGGCTACTTGTCATCAGAGAATGCAGCTTATAAACTGCAGATTCTTAATGGTAACACCTTGTATTTTACGTCCCTTCCATTCATACGTACCTCAACAATAGCATATCCCACCCAGGCCGTCGTAACTAAGTACAGCTGCAAAAATTGAGGTTAATATTGCCGAAAAAGTTGGTATTTAGGTGCTGGCAAGGTTTCTCACTTTTCTGATGCACTGGGGAAATGAGATCTGCGTTTCCCTGTGAGACTGTTAATTGCTCCACGTAGGGCAGGCAGGGATGCAGGAAGTGTGAGAGCATCATGAGACCACGATGCCTTGAGATTCCTGATTGTAGCTGCCTCTGCTTCGACAGCGTAGAAATGATTGTGCAAACACGAGCGGCTGCAACGTGCATTGTGCATTTGTGAATGCTTTAACTGGGGAAAGCAAAGAGAAAAGCATCCTTCCAAGGGGAATATATTCAAATTGTAAATCCCACAAGAACCAAACATAGGCCTGCCTCCCCACAAACCTTTCTAACATAAAATACAGTAAAGTTTGAGAGTGTAGAGTCATGTATTCCCATGAATACACACACACACACACACACCTTTT
>VZRN01005387.1:279590-300182 GCA_013397935.1 Dasyornis broadbenti
AAAAATCTTTATTTTTCTGAGACGAGCTTTGCAATTCACCCCTGCCCATTCGGGCTCTGCTCAGGCTTTGCAGCTAACGTGCAGCAGCTCAGGACAAAGCGTGACTTTCTGAACAGCTGCAAGACTTCGATGGTTTCAGTCATGCTGGGCTTGATTTGAGGGCAGGAAGCTTTGTTGCTGTTCTGCTGTCAGTGCTAAATAGCAAGGCAGAAGGAGGATGCTCCTGCCAGACTTGAATGCAGAGAGAATACAGAAATTTCACAGAGGCTGACGGTGTGTGCCACGTTAAAACGTGTGGTGTTCAGAGAGGTACCAAAGCAACCAAGCTGAGGAGTGGGGAGAAGTTGGAAACCTGCCAAGACAGAGGGGAAAAGGATACACACGGGGTGAGGGGGGAAGTGGAGGGGAGTAAGTCCAATTTTGCTTTTTGAATACTAATTCAGAACCAGCAGCAGTGTTTTAGCAGCACTGGAAGGCTCTGCTTTGGCCTGCAGATGTTTTATGAGCTGTAGATGTAGCGTTAGAAGAACTGTGTACATGGAGGATTTATCACTGTAAAGGGGAGCTCAGATACTGCACATCTATAAGTGCATTTTATAGGAAGGTGTGGATACCCTTGGGAGTTTCACAGAATGAAACTTGGATGCTTAATTATTCTATAGAACGTCATTAATGGGGGGGGGGGGGTGTGGCTTTAACACAAGGTCTTTCCTACATCGTAATTAAGCCGTTTTTCCTACCCATATCTGTCCTTTATTCTTTAACTTCTGTGAATAATCTTGTTTTCTCCAGTGCTGGTCTGGAGCTCTCTGTGTGCTGGACGGTTTGCCATTTCCAGGGTGCAGATTAGTCAGTCGGTGGCTGCAAGCCGGAGATGAGCCTACCTGCTTTCCCATCTGTGGGAACACTAATTAGAGTTTTCTTTCTCTTTCAGGCACAGGTTTTTTCCCCTGAAACTTGTAGGAACTTAATTATCTCTGAGAATATTTCTGTCCCCTACCCTGTGTCAGTTGGATAAAATTAAACAGCAGAGGTTCTCAGTCATTAAGGTAAAAACATTGAAAGATTCACATAACTTTCATTGCCCTAGGATTCAGGACTAAAAAAGGTTATTTATATTATGGCAGCACTTCATTGAGAGAGCTGCTGTAGTCCTAAGACATCCATTGTGGTCAGGGGAATTTTTTCCTTCCCTCAAGTGTTCATTTTCGTAATACAATGGGATGAAGATCAGATTTTTCCCATAATCAACAGCAGCGACACGAGTGCATTCACTGGCAAGAAGATGGATAGGATGCAGTAGAGACGCTGCTCATGTATTCATTCCCTCTGACTTCACCGGGTTATTTTTAAAATATCCTTTCACATAAAGTTGCACAAAGAAGATGGTTTTGAATGGCTTTTTCTTTTACTTAACCTTCATAAAGGTACTCAGCAGTGAGGTTTTCCTAAATGTCTGTTCTGTGCTGTTCTGAAAATAAGCTGTTCCAATGTTAACTAGACCTTCATTTGCCCTTCCTTGTACGTTAGCATCGGTAATGTTCTGATTTTGTGACTACAATATAGTTCTCCAGGGAGTAATTTGCCCCAGTTAGACCATCTGAAAACAGTTACTTCGTGTTCATTATCCCTCAGTAATTCAGCTATTCCTTCAGTAATTAATACTATTTTAATTAAAATTTTAGGTAGATCTCCCTGTACGTACTTGGGCATAACCTAAAGGTATCCCAAAATTTTTATGTTCCCTGGTTTTTATTGCAGCTTTCTCCACAAACGTCTCTGATTATTAAAACAGTGAAATGATGAAACTGAAGCTGCACAACTGAAGGGCTCGTTGTTGTTCATTGCACAGGGTACGCTGTGTGCCGAGGAGCACTCAGGATCAGGCCACATATTTATCTCCCCAAATAAATCTCTAAACTGCAGCTAATATCAAATTCTCTACATCTGCCCGTATGGGTTTTGGTTGTTTTTGTTGGGGTTTTCGTTTCATTTTGTTTTTAAATCTGCCAGCACTTTCTGTCGTAAAAGTTTGTACAGGAAAGAGTTTGTAAAGGAAAACCTTAGAGCGAGAAGTGTGCAGTGCAATAAAATAAACCTTTCTTCTCGGCATACAGTTGAAGCTACTCTTTCGGGCTGCAGCTAAACAAGAGCTTAAACGAGTGTTTAAATACTTGAATTAAGCATACAGATATGGCTAAGCCTTTGCTTTGCACGTCTCAGTGGATAAGAAAAATGTTGATTTTTTTTTTTTTCTGATTATAATACTTACAGAAGTGAAACAACCCCGCCTTCCACAAATTCCTTTAACTCACTTCTTTGCTTAAGAATCAATCTGAACACAGAACTTTGTCTCATTGCTCACTCGAAGCTTACCCCTGCGGGGCAGAAAGCTTTGATGTGACTTTGCTGTTCAGCGTGGTAGTGCCCTACAAATACACCACGCCCAGGCGGCAGACACCGCTGGCAATGTTGGTCTTAATATTTGACAGTCATTAATCCAAGCAAAATAGGGTGATTTTACTGTGCTGGCAAGAAAGAAAACTTGTGTTGCCCCAGCTATAGCAGTTTCAAGAATTACAGCTCAGAAATAAGAGTTCTTGTTTAAGTCTGCCTGCATAGTGCCAGCCAGTGAGGATTGGGAGTGTCAAGATATGCACTAGTCAGTCATCGTGGTGAGAAACAAGTGGGAAGTGCAAGGCTGGCCGTTCTCCCTGCCAGGACATCCAGCGTCCCTGCTTTGCAAGCATGAACAGATATGAATGCAGTTTGCAACTCTGACCGTCATGCCCTGTCTGGTTGCACCCTGTCTCCTCTTTTGTACATAGATCCCTGACAGTTTCTTTTGGATCCAGTTTTTCTCCTGCTCCTGACTTGGTTTGATGCTTCTGTTTCTCCAGATGCCACATCAGTTCTTCAGTCAATGCTATGTTGCGTTTTTTTCTTACTCCTTCTCCTCCTCAGCCAAGAGAAGAAACCTGAGTGTTGAAGTGGAAGTCTGCAGTGGGAGCTGACCTTGAGCCTCATTGTTTTTGTGACAGCAGAACAGATCTTATTTGCTACTGAAGGATGTGAACCGTAGGCGATGAACAGGCAGTGCCCCACTTATGGCTGTTGTGAGCAGTGCAAGCTCGTGTTCCTGTAGGAGATGTGAAAACATCGAGATAACCTGAAAAGATCTCCCTCAGAATTTCCCTCTTTTCAAAATTTCAGAGTTGCCTTTTATCCCACGCTGTTTATTGCTTAAAATGCCTTGACTCGTGTTTGTGAGGGATGCTTTGTGCTTGGGGTGAACAACCTCTAGATGATTTTACACTGCTGCCAGTGCTGGGAGAGAAAGATTCCTTCCCTATCTTGTCAGAAATCCTATCTTGAAACATCCGTCTTTGTCGTGTTAGAAATAAGGCAGAGTCACCGTCCCTGGAGGTGTGTAAGAGAAGACTGGGCATGGCACTTAATGCCGTGGTGTAGGTGTCGTGGTGGTGCCTGGTCAAACTTTGTACTCGATAATCTCGGAGGTCTTTCCCGACCTCATAGATTCTGTGATAGCCCAGTCCCAAGTGTTATCAGGATGACCCAGCTTTTAGAAATCAGTTACAGATTTTGAAATCCCCTGAAGATTCTCCCCAGGCCAGGTAAGTCCTGCAGTGCCCGTCACTTTGCCTCTTTGTACAGATTTCAATCTCTCGCAGATTTTACTTGACTGTTTCTTCACTTATTTTGTGAGAGAGCTGCATTTCTGCAAGTGCTTGAACAGCGGCTCTTTGGTTCTTTGGTTGAGGTCAGGGTAACACAGAAACTCTTGATCCTGCAGTGGAAAAGCACAAAGCAGTCTGAATGGAACCAAGAAGGAAGGACTGTGGGGAGTGATATTGTTTTGATGCACTCCTTGTTGACACTGATTCCCTGGGTACTCTTTGGAACAGTTTCTTTTCTATCAAAGCAACGCTGTTGTTTTCATTAACAACCTTCTTGATGAGTCTTGCTCTGAGGCAGCTTTTAGTAGCTCTACATTATGTGCACATGTACATGCCTGTGCACAGAAACACAGTCACTGAATTTATGGCATGAGCTATTACAGCTTTCCTTTTTAAGTGCTCACAAACGAGACTATGGAAATTTAAAAGCAGCTGCAGTGAAGCTGTTGATTGACTAATACAGAATTACTCGATCTATGTCTAAGCAGTTTGATCAGTACTAACAAGACCAAGATGAAAGGTTAGTTTCTGCTCTTCTAGTAAATAGCCTTGCAAATGCCTTTTTTAAAATTCTGTCATGCTGAATTACATGGCTCTTATCACTTGCAGATCTTTTTTGAAAGCAGCCCCAGGTTACATGCATATTGGATTATCGTGCATCAAAGAGATTAAAATAGGTGTGCTATAAAGATAAGGACTGTTTCGTACTCTACTCGCAAAAAAAAAAATTGTATTAAGAAGACCTTTTAGAGAAAACAAAAAAAGGTTCAGAGGAACCAAACTGAAAGAAGCAGCCCATAGAAAACTGCAGAATGACTGACAGATTTCTGACAGTATTCACTGGTACTTTGTTTCTGGCTTTAATGTGTGTTTTATATCCTTGTGAAGAAGCATAAAGTTGGGCATTAACATGTGAGAACAGAAACTGCTTACACATTATTGACTCATTTTATAGTCTTTTGGAATTACAAAGAAAATCAGTTACTTTCAGGTGCTAATTTTCTTGGGCAGTCTTCACTGCCAGAACCAACATGACTTTACAGATAAAGTAGCAACATGTGAAATTATTTAGGAATTGTAGTGGAAGAGCTGAGGATTTTTTATTTTTTTTTTTATCTTGAGGTATGGAAATTTGAACGTTTCATTTGATCCCATTATCTATTAGCAATAAAAAGTCCACAACATGAAATGGTGAAGAACTTATGTGTTGCTATTCATAAAAGCGTTTCAAAGAGCTGCCTGTACACAGAAGGACAAAACCAATTAGATCATTGAAAATGCAACAAGAATGTGAAAGAACAGGAAGTTCTAGAGGGGAATGCTTTTTGAAAATGTCATGTGCATGTGCCTGCCTCTTACTCGTGTTGACTGATGGAGAATCCAAGCTCTGAGAAAGGCTCTTGCACTTCACGTCAATAATTGTGTTCTTGACAACTGGCAGATATCTAAAGTTAATTAGGGAAGCCTTGGAGGTGCACGGTGTTTGATGGAAAGGTCTGGGGTATTGAGTAATTCAGCATGTGAGATAAAACAGAAGCATGAAACCGTGTGAGCTGTATCAACTATAACCCAAAAGGGTTTCTGCAATGCATTATATTCTCTAGACAGTCTAAAAAGGGCTGGGTTTGGGGGGCCGTTTCTCAGTCTTTTACAATCTGATTTTACTGAGCTTAACTTGATTAGTAGTTATTTGTACAACACATGAACCTCCATATTATTTTAATATTTTTGTTTAGAACACAATGACAATCAAATGTGTTAGTCTATTTTACCGGTGTCATAAACTACTAAAACAAAGAAAGCAGTGTTAGCAGGAACTAGAATAAAGCCAAGGTGCTAGAAAGGAAGGGGGATGGAGGTGTGGGAGTGGAGTTCAGCTGAGGAGAACTGCATATGTTATTCACCACATTTTGGGAAAAAAAAAAAAGAGAATATTTAGTTTTAATACCAAAAGTGAAAGAGAGTGGGAAGCTGCACACTCTGGTGGCCTGTCCCAGGGTACATGGAGTTGGGAGAGAAGGAATTGTCCCCATCCCTCCTGGGAAGGGTCACAGGGGAAGGAAGAGCTCCCAGCTCGGTTCCTCCAGGTAAAACACTTCTGGTGAAGAGAGTAAAGTGTTCTCCATCCGTTTGTGCACCAGCGCAGTCTGGAAACTTTCGGGGCCTCTCCCCTGTTACACCCCAGGTTTATGAGGGCGTGTTTCCTGCTCCTTTCCCCCCGCTGCGCTCTCTGTTGGCAACACCGTGCTGTGCTGCTTCTTGCAGGTGTTTCTGAGCACATGCTCAAGCCATGGGCTCACCCGTGTGATTAAAATACCATTCACACTGCACTTCAAGACCCAGCACCTCATGGTGCTAGCGGTGACTAATTGCTGAGAATTCCCAGCACCAATCGATCAATTCTCCAAGACCAAGGGCTTCGGTGAAGATTAACTGATGGACTGCTCAGCTTTGCTCACGCACCACATCACCTCAGTAATGGTCCGTGCCCGACCCCACGTTAGAGCATGGCAAAGGCAAAACACAACCTTTGGCTTTTCCTTAAGCCTGCCGTCATCATCGAAGCCTGCAGGTGGTACCTCTGGGCCCGTCTCTCAGGCCACTTGGCTTCTCTAAAGTGATTTCTGACAAATTTACCCTGTCCTAGGGAAGCGGCCTATGGGTAAAATAGGTGCTGATCTTTGTGCTGTTCTGTTGCCTTGGATGGGGCACCTATTTGTCAGGCAATATTGAACATTCTGTGTGAATTACTTTGCTCTCACAAGCCAATAGTTACTACAACTCTAAATCAGAAAACACTACAATATATTTTCATATAAAAATTTCTTGCAACCTCATAATTTTCAGCAGTCACAAGATGTTAACTTTAAAATTATTACCTAGCAGATAATAATTTTGAAATAATGATCTTATGATCACTTAATTTTATCTCCTTACTAAATGTGGTAAATTAACCTTTGCAGCAACATTTGACATTAGATTTGACTCCATTTTTGTAGAATGAAATCAAAATCGATTTGCTCAAGAGATTGAAAAATTCCAAAATTCTCAAAAAAAGAAAGAAAGAAAAAAAATCACATTGATGTTTATGGGCATAAAGAAATCTCAACCAATGTGGGTGATTCTTCATGAAAGGAAGTCCATGAAAATGGGAATATACTGATCCTGAGCTGTTGTTAGATTTCATATGAGCACAATACAGTATTTTACACATGTAAATGGATGCTGTTATTGTTTTCCATGAAGAGCAGACTAATTATAGAAAGAAAAGCAGGTGTTGTGGCTGTGCTTAATGCCGAAAGAGTTACGGGTTTGGTGGTAAAATGGAGGACCTCAGGCTCAATACAGAAGGTAAAGCTCTGCTTTGATAAATGATTAAACATCCTGAAATTGACATTGTTTAAAGCATCTGTGGTTGAGCAGCACTTTTTAGAGCTGTATAGCAAGGGATTAAAGTAAAAGAAAGGAGTTTTTATCGTATAATAATAACTCTTTAGGCTTTAATGCTTATTGCATTCAGGAAAAACATTGAGGCTCAGAGTTTTCATCTTCACTCCTCTCAGATGGCTTTTGTCTTTATATGACTGAGTTACATATTCTCCTGAATAAATTCTGAATGGCTGGTTAGCAGGAAAATAAAGCAAGCATGAGCATTTTATAACCTTTTATTCAGGACAAATCACTAGGATTTTTCTTTTTTTTTGGTGAATGCTGTTTGTAGTAGGTTTTAGTAAAACCAATTGCACAGTGGAAGTGTGAAAACTTTGATTAAGAATTAATCTTTTGTAGTTCAGATGGCATTAAGTTATAACTTATTACTGAAGGAACTGGCTCAATCTAATCTTCAGAATGGTGATGGTTTTCTTCTCAACCAAGAAAAAAAATCTCAGTAGATAATTAATTAATGGTAGGTTTTGAGCTTCTCTGATGGGAAGAGCAAAGTCAAAAGGTATTCTGGAACAAAGAAAACAGCAGAACAAAATGTAGGTTTTTCTCATTTAGATTTGTCTGTCGTGAAATGGATTTTTAAAAAGCCGACAGCGACAATAGAAATGGAATGTCTAAACAGGTACGAGAGTAACCTACAAGGGAGCAGGTGCAAGAGTTTTGATTAGCAAACATAAATTTCCAGCTTCTTTTCAAGTTTCAAGTGATGCAATTACTGAACTAGAAATCCGGCTGTGTTTTATATTTTGTTTAATTTAAGGCTGCGATTCTGACCATGACTGAACAGAAACTGTAAACAGATGTTATCTGTGATGTGGTTTAGTAGGAGGAGAAATGAAGGACTTCAGTCCTTCAGTAGCAGCATTCAGTAAAGAGTAACACCCAGGTTCCTCGGTGTGTTAGAAACCATTCCACGTTTGCTGCAGAACACGGATATTCTGTTAGAAAATGTTTGCTTTATCAGTCCTTCTTAAGATTTTATGACCAGCCTTGAAATGCCAGCAAAGTTTTATGTCATAGAATGACTGTGAAGTCACTGACTTTCCTTGAAAGGGAGTAAATTTTAAGCTTCAGAACTGCTGAAACATTGACACTCGTGTAGGACTTGATCTGATGTCTGCTGAGGGCAACAGGTGTGTTTGTTGTGGCTTCAGCGGGCATCAGATCAGCCATACTTTCGGCCTTCCCTTGTTTTGTAACTACTGTAGTATTTTGAAACTTTTCTAAATGTTGATCGAGTTCTTAATTGAGACAAATTATGAATCATAAGCTTTTTTTTTTGTTTTTTCTGGGTTTATTTGTTGGTTTTGCTTGTTTGCTTGTTGGAGGTTTTTTGCTTGGTTTGGTTGTTTTTTTTTTTTTTTTAAGAAAGGAACAAAATGTTGCAGAGGTATTAGAGGGAGTTTTAGAGTCAAGTGAGCAGCAGCTACCATAGCGTTAGCTGGAATAGTGTGGAGAACAGGAGCAGAAAAGCAGACAGGCAAAAGTAGCACCTGTGAAGGAAAAAGTTTTGACAAGAGAAAAATTGTTGGTGTCACTGGAAAATAAGAGAAAACAAACAAGTGCAGGCAGAAAGAGAGAGTCATAAGTGTCAAACCATCATGACGTCACCAGGAAAAGACTTCTTTTTCTGTGACAGCATATCACTTAGGGACGTCTTTCAGGTGACCCAGCTTTCGACTATATCATGAAGACCACATAGCACAAAATTAGTTCTACCTCAGACCATAAATTATCCAAAAGAAGGATTATTTCCCCAAGATATTGACAACAAGCACTCCAGGAAAACATAGCCACATGGAGGACATGAATATAAGGATTAAAACCTGGCAGACCGAGTCACCTGCTGTCAGCCCCTGACACGCTTTGAAGCCCCGCTGAAGTGGTGGCATTGACTGCACCCTGTCCTGTGGGCGTCAAACCCTGCCCTTGTGTGTGCTGCTCCCGGAACAGCAGCACAGGGCACCTGGGGGAGGCCTGTTCTCAAGGCCTTTCAAACTTTGCCTGAACAAGCCACTGACGTGAGGCTTGTCTTTCTCCGGGTGATTGTTTTTGCTTTCTCTTTCCCCTTTCCTGTTAAAAATTACAGCTGCTATCTGATGCACCTGGGTAATGAGGTAAAACGATGGAGATAAATCACAGATTTGATTTACAGAGCTGCTGAGGTTTCACTCAGACCTGATGAACTGAGGAAGGCGGAGATGAGACACTGGGTCACGTGGTGCAGACTGCTCTCTTACCTTTGAGCCATTCGTCAAAATCCTAACACTGGCTAGAAAAGACACACAAATATTGTTCTGACAAATGATGCCTGGTACAGAACCTTGTATTGCAAATGCCAGTGTCACTCTCTCTCTGTTCAACCTCAATTCAGTTCTAAGCAGAATGCTGCCAATACTTAGGAAAGCCTACATGGAAACAACCGCTTGTTTTATTCTCACAAGCGCTTTTTAGTTCTGATGTACTTTGGACGAACACAAACCCTTTTTTACGGTTTAGTTTGGGTCCGTGGTGAAAACTTAATTAATTTTCTTATTAGATGAAATATTCATTGAGTATTCCGTGCAATACTTCATTTCCTCCCTGCCATGTGCTCCTGAGCGCTGTTGGGGTGTGGGAATGTCTGGCACAGAGGGCTGGACATCACTTTCCTTCCAGCAGATGAGTTAGGGTGATACCCATTCCCTAGGGAGTAAAGTGAGGTATTTAAAGAAATTCCAGAGGTGACAGGAGCTGGTCTCAGTGTTGCAATTACACCGAGCTCAAAGTAACAAAGTGAGCAATGCAGGGCGGTTTTTTTCACAGCTTTTGAAAGAAAGCAATGGTGTGCAGACGAAAAGGATTGACAACAGGATTTGCTGGGCCTGAAAAGCAACAAATGAGCTGTAATACGCAAAGTGCAAACCTAGGCACTTCAGTAAAAACAAAAATTTCAGCAATAAGCCAGGAGCTCTTCAGCTGAGAAGGCCAGAGGAACAGAAGGCCCTTGGAGCATTAATTAGTTGGAGATTGGCTGGGGGCCAGCTGTAAGTTGCAACTGCAAAAAAACCACAGATGTATCAGCTGAACGTCTTTCAGCTGAGGTAAAGCCAAATCTCATCTAGAGTACCAGACACTCATGCACTTCAGCATATTTGAAAGATATGAAACAGGCGAAACAAAGTTTTGAGACTGATGTAAATGAGGGCCTGGACAGTCCCTGCTGGACTCCAGAAAGGAAAGGAGAAAAAAAAAACCCACCATCTTTTTTGGATTACAAATCTGCTTGTGGGGATTTTCTCAAGCAACAGCACAGTACTTTGCAACAGGAACAGTCCTGTTGGGATGATAGTGTGGAAATTTGCTTCCAGCTTCTTCTATTCCTTGACCTAGGGTTGAGGGACTGTACCTTTTCCCATCATGTGAATTCCGTCAGCCAGGAGAGGAAAGTTCAGGCTCAATGTTAATATCTGTGCAGTATCTGCTTTGTAACAGCTGTTTAAGATCCTTGTGGGGGTGTTAAACAAAACGAGGGCTGAGCGTAGATCACCGTCCAGTGAAGAACAAAAAGGCAGAGAAGAAATAACTTCAGAAAACCAACAAACAAAAACCCAACCAAAAGTACACAAAGTCCAAAACAGGGTTAGTGCACTGATCAGTGTACATTTACACATATACAACTATTTTAAATTATGGATATACTCACATGGTAAATGCTGTCTGAAAATCTGAATTTCCTGAGCCCCTAATCTAATACACAAATGAGGGATGGCATGATATGCTACAGTAGGAGTTTTCACTGAACAGTCCTCAAAATTCTTTTGAGTCATGTAGACATAAAGTAGTGGAATTTAAAAGTTTGTATCACACATGCAAACAATATTTGATTTTTTTCTGTAATATAAAGAAAACCTTAATCTTTCCCGTAAGCAGTGCATGAAATGCCCTGTGCCAGGCACACTTCAGTTTTATAGCAATGTTCCTGTAAGCTTTATTTCAAGCAGCTCCGAGTCCCAGATTAAATGATGTCTGGTAATTAACTACCATCTTTGTTGGACTACATTTTGATCTTGTTTTCCAGAATGAGTCTAAGAGCTAGAAATGGTCTCTTCCACGGTTGTGTTCGTTAAGGTAACTAAACTGTTGCTGTTAGTGCTTCAGTAGAGCAAAATAGGTAATTGATTTGCTGAGCTATTAAAATGCATGGATTATGCACTACAGTGGGGATAAAGATTTGCAAAGTATAGATAAAATGAAAATCTGTTGCCTTCAGAATCAAATGCAGACTCTAATGCATAGAAATAATCTTCAGTGGAGCCAAGAATTTCAAAGATGTTGAAAGTACAGATTTCTATAAAGTACTTGGGACAGGGACCCTTTTCCCCCCGCCTTCCTTTCCTTCCATTCTTTGAACAACCAAGTTCTGAAATTTAATTTTTAGATCAGTGGAAATCTATTATAGATGTCAAACTGCATAGGACATTTAATCAGATAACTTTTGCAATCCTATTACGAGTTGCCCTATGCCAGATTCTGTATTTTCTCTTTGAGTGAGAAGTAGAAAATGTCCAGGCGGCATGACAGACACAATAAGAGTTTCAGAGTTTAAAAGTCCCAAGAGTCCCGTAGCAATATTTGCAACATTCAAGTGTCTTGTACTTTAACACTCAAGTTAATTAAGGAAAATAATGATATCACCAGGAATCTATTAGTTTTGAGTATATCCACACAGGAAGCTGAAATTCCCTCTGAAGGTGGTGATAGGCACAAATGGTGTAAAATCTCCATCTGGAAAACTCTTAAGCACGTATCTTGCTGGCCTTTGCTGCTAGCCTACTGCTGAGCCCTTTCAGGAGAGGAATGCTTGAGTCTAGGAGTATTAGAATTATACACTCCCATTTTCAGGGGAGAATAAAGTTTTCACTAGTTTGAAAGACTGGTTGTAATGAATTGTGGAGGCACCCCACACTAGAAGACAGTAAGTGGTGTTTCTCAACCGTTTCATCCAACTTTAGTAAAAAGTTATGTGTTGTCCCCTCCAGGACGAATTGCTTGCAGGCCAAGTAAGACCCAAAAGTATTGGAGTGCAGAAGGACGCGATGGTAATACTGTGGTGCTTCCTGATGGTGGCTGTGTTTCCACTGTTCAAGGGATTCGGCGTTATTGGTTTATTTTTGAAATGTGCGGTAGAATTACCACTAGGTAACCTGTCACGACTCGCTGCTTCTGTTACAAAATCTCTTCTGAGTAAGCATTTTCTGCCGTATGAGATCAGCCCATGTCTCTCTCCCCACTGTCCAGGTTATCTTGCATTTCCCATAAGGAAAGTGCTGAGCCCAGGCAGTTGCTGCAAAACAAATATCTCACTTCAAGTCATTCTGTGCAAGTGTCCTTCAAAGGGGAAGCCCAAACATGGACGTTCTGTTTTCCTTTAAAATAAATTTTACCTACCTGTCCATCAAGTACCTGATTTTCTCAATTTCTTTGTTTTGTATGGTGCAAAACAGTGACTTTTATCTACAAACCCCTGTGCTGTGGGGATTCAGGCTGTTTTGATGTCTCTAACTCTCTTTCTCCCTGTTTTTTAAAGAGCTTTTGTTTTATTTATGTGTATGTACTTGGAGGCATTTTCAAAGTAGCATCTCATAGATAAAATCATAAACATCTTATAGATTGATATATTAAAACACAAAAACGTGTGCAAATCTAAGCTTGCTGCTTATTTTCATAATCAGTCTGGATTTCTCCGCTGACCCTCATTTTCTCTCAGTAATGTGTCAAGAAGGGACAGCAATTTTTCAAGCCATGTGTTTACTGACAGGAATTGCATGTCAGAATTGCTAACTATAAAAGAAGTATTTATATGACTGATTGTAACATGCTCAGTAATGCTGAGTATTGCCGTGTTGTCTTGTTTGCACACAGTTTTCTTTATTACCTCAATATCTTTCCATTATTAGCATTCTTTATACACACTGTCTATTTTTATATTTTCTATTTATAGTTCAATTAGAATATTCTCACGAAGCCCAGATTATTCTGAGATTATAGTCTCTGTCAACGGTGACTTTTTATTTCTTCTTTTGCCTTTTCCTTGATCTTTTTGAACAGTACAATTGAAATTACCCTCTCTAATTTTGGCACAATAAATCACGAGAGTTCAAATTACCTAAGGTGAAAAACCTTCTTCCAGGAGGACTTGCATACTAAACGTATCAAGAAACACGTTGTAACTCTTAAAAGGCGAAGTGATGAATAAGTTATCAAAGGAAGTTTTAACAGAAGTGGAAGTAATATATCCCAAAGGAAGCTATTATGAGCCCATTAATATCACAAGCCAAAGTTTTACTTACTGAATATAATCTAAATTGCATTGAACTCCCCAACCATCAGGGGAAATATTCAGTTGCTGTGGTCTTGTGGTTGATTCATTCCTTTGATTTCTTCAAATATCTTTCTTCCTGCCCTCTTTGTTTACATGAACAGTTCAAATTCAATCAAATAAACCACAGCGATTTGGAAAGTCATTGTTCGTAGCACGGTGACGTTCCTTGATGCCTGTGAATAACAGAAAATTTTCCTGATCATGCCAAAGTGAAGCCTCCAAACCTTACGGGACTTGAGCCACACAGTGCTCCGTGTGCAGTGTTCTTTTAGACCCTCTGAGCACGTCAGGTTTTGGGCTGATTTCCCTGCGGAGCAAAGCATCTGCAAATGCTGAGTACTAAGGTGCCGTGGGTGCCCAAGTGTCTGAGGCAGGGAGAAGAGGAAGCGTGGTTTGCGTGTGCCAGCTCCGTGTGTCTGTGCCCTCTACAGCAGCACCTCCTGGAGCCCTCTGCTGCCCAGCCCCGCTCCAGGTGGTTCTTACGGCACATTTTATGGCCTTTCTCTCTCATCCTTTTGGGTAGGGAGCTTAGCTCATCCTCGAGACTTAGATACATCCCCAAGATAGATGTTGTGCTGCAGGTAACTACTGACAGCCTGCATTTAACCTCAGTACAGACAACTGTCTGTTCTCACGAAACCACAGAAAGGCACGGCCTTTAGTGACAAACTTGCTTTCTGTTTGGGAGACTGAGACGTAGTTCTGGTATATTTAAGGCAAATGTCTAGGTCAAAGAAAAAGAAGTTTGTCTTTGGGCTGCACTGTCTCCGGAAGGCAGCAGAACAGGGGCAGGACTGCATGCCTGCGCCTCCCCCTGCCCAGGGGTTAAAAGTTCTGGCACTTGGCACGGATTTGCTTCTAAAGCAGGTCTCCTGTAGTATTCTCACACAGGATGGTTTTTTTGTTTGGTTGGGTTTTTTTTTGGTGTTTTTTTTTTTTTTTTTTTTTTTGGTTGTTTTTTTTTTGTAAAAGAAAAGAATGTTAGGCAACTTGAGCATGTTAAAATTCGTCGCGGCACGTGAATGTATCCTTGCAGTTATTTCTTATTTATAAATTGCTTGTTTGCGTGCACTCTGTGAGCAAGCCCTGCAAAGCACACCAGCTTCTGAAGCTGGCCGGTCCTTGCCTTGCTGGGAGCTGAGTCAGAGGATGGGCTCGCTGTGAGGGAATGTCACAGAGTTCAGCAGCCCCCGTTTGATCAGTGCCAAATATCCTCCACTCACAGCTTGTCTTTTATAATAAAGGATGAGCGTGGACTAAATATGAAGCGAAGACATTTGAACCTTCATGCTTTGGTCAGGCCAGCTCCCAGCACCCAGGAGGTATCTCGGGGTAGCAGATAATGATCGCTAAATTGTGTTATCTCTTAGCAGGGAAGCAAGTTTATGCCATTTCTCCTCAGTGAGGGAAGGTTTGAAGTTACTTCTTTCTTTTGTTCATCACACAGAGCCAAATATAGTCCATATATTTTATGTTACCAGTTTTTTTAACCTACCCCATCTGAAATATTTATTAGTGTCTAAATTACATTTTGGTAGGCCATTAGCCCCACTTCCCCTTTCCTGCTCACCAAATTAAAACATTATCCTAAGATACATAAGAAAAAAATCAATTAAATAGGATGAACTCTCAGATAATCCCACCCCTGCAATGGAAAGAACAAAGCCGAGCACTGAGACAGTTTTGTAACAATTAGCTTCAATCAGACAAAAGCTTTTGAAGGATTCTACTTCTTTATTTATTCTTTCTGTTATGGCTTTTTAGAGTGGTGCATTCACCAATCGATTGTACAGTACATAGCAAATAGCCAAGCATCCTTAGTAGGTACTGATTATGTAAGCCCTTCACATTTTCTGGCAGCTTCAGTTCTATGACTCATTTTATCATGAGCTTCCACTTTGATGGCCTTTAAACTATCTACCCATGGCTGTTAAAATGACTGCAAAGTTTGAAATCCTTTCGTGGCACGACTTAATTCTATAACCCAATTAAATCAGATGGTGTGAGCTGTTTCTTGAGCATTTTTTGCTTGTGTCTCTTATTACTCTATCATCAGCTTTTCAAATCCTGGAGTCTGAAGATTGTTAAAGTTTCTCTTTCCTTTGTTATTACGGAATGCAGCTGAAGCGACTTTGTTACGAAACTGTTTTCGATAAGCACCTCATGGTTAAAAGACTTAAAAGAGAGTTTTTAATTTGCTCATGAAAAACATTGAGCGTACTTTGGAACATGCATCAGATTCTTATGGGCATGGCTAGATTAGATTAACATCTCCTGCTGGGTCAGATATGGGCTCTGAAATGCCTGTTTATTCTTGCTGTTGCTTTCCCAGAGAGAATCCTGCGTATAATTTTTGTGTGTGGGGAATGAGAGCGCACAGTGTGAGATTACCCTGTGCTGTTACAGCAGAAGATGGCCCGCCTCTCTCTAGCTTGCACTGAAATGGTCACGCTGAACAGAGCGACCATCTCCCTGTGCCTCAGGCACATCCTGATTCCACCTCCTGCTGGATTCCTGTGCAGGAGTCCGCTCCTGCCTGCATGCGGCAGTTCTGCATTGCAGCTGCAGATCTCCAGCCATGGGATCCCAGGGAGGCAGGGGGAGATGGAGTTTTTTAGTTCATTAGTTGTACTCGGGCAAATGTGGAAGCAGGTTAACTTTTGCCAATCCCTTCACAGCAGGGAGCAACATTTGGGCTTTCCTCGTGTTCTGCTGCTCCATCTCCGGTC
The DNA here is from genome assembly GCA_013397935.1 of Dasyornis broadbenti. Classification (NCBI taxonomy): domain Eukaryota; kingdom Metazoa; phylum Chordata; class Aves; order Passeriformes; family Dasyornithidae; genus Dasyornis; species Dasyornis broadbenti. The sequence goes on from VZRN01005387.1 coordinate 295,829, forward strand.
TGTCTTAAGTACCTCCAAGCTGGCTGGGGTTTTGGAGGGTTTCTGAGTCACAAATTTGATTTATTCAGTATTTCACCTAGACAGCAGGAGAAATAATTTTGATAAAATTTTGAGAACTTTTCTTATTATGTTTTGATAAACTCAAGCAAGGCGTGTTTGAATACTAAGAGAAGTTGCAAATACACGTGATGGTTCTGAGAAGACATCACTCCAAGATTGGCATTAACTCCTTTTTTTTTTTTTTTTCTCCAAGAGATGGGTAGCGACATCAGACTGACTTATACCAGGTGGAAAAAGGAGCTAGTGTCAGAGCCAAAGTACAATCGTTAGTAATCCCAGGCTCTCATACATCTAATTAGAGCACAGCTTTTTCTTGTTCGGTCTTTAGTGCTAGAGAAAATAATTGGTGGAGTACTTGTCGTCCTTGATTCTGTTTGAGTATCAGCTCAGATTATAAAGCTTTAAACTCTTCAGGAGTTACAATGTATTTCTCTGTTCAACCATCAGGAGCTGTGGAGTTCTTAATTGACAATATTGGACCGAATCACGGTGCTGAGGAGAGAGCTGAGCGATGTCACCCTTCGCTGGTGTTTTCTATTAGCTCGGTTTCTAATGTGTAACACTTATTTGAAGAGCTGCCACTGAAATACGAGTGTGGAGGCCAGATTTTCACCTCATTCTCCCGCTGAGTTCAGGACATTCAGAGGAGTCAGGATGTGTTTGTATTTCTGTGTTTCCAGGTTTGAATTTATGTCAGGTAAGCCATTTAGAAGTCAAACCCACTTTCTGTAACAAACAAAGCTTTTCTGAAATAAAAACTGCTTTCTGCTAAAAGCTGCTTTTTGGTAAAATTAAGCTAAAATTATTTATGATCAGGACTCTTCATAAGACAAGACTAAGAACAGGAACAGAACATTTGGAATAACAGAGGATGTACCTGTACCTGCAGTTTTAAATGTAAAGTATATTTTATAATTAAAAACAGAGAGGCCTGGAGGAGGTAAAATACTGGTTATTTAAAAATGATAACATAATCATGTTTTGAAACCTCTGCATGCTTAGGATTTTCAAACAGAAAGGATTTGTGGAGTTTTTCATTAATGCACAGGGAATTTGTATGTATTTCTGCCAGTTCGCATTAATCAGGGACACCCAAATAATTCTCCTGTTGTGTTGGGGGAATCTCACAGAGTATAAACCATCAATGACATTTTTGTGCAAGTGGAAATGCAAAAATATCTTTTTACAGACCTGAATATTTAAAGTGAGAATGCTGCATTAGGTGTTTATGATGCATAGCCAATAGTGCAATTTAAGGTACAGTTTTCTCATGATCCAAAAAGCTGGTGATATGTGGCAATTCTTTTTGTTGTTATTCCAATTGTAAGTAAATATAATATCGCACATACAAGAAATAAACACTAGTCATTTATGAAATTATCTGGTTGCAAATTAATTCATTATTTACGTAATAAATTTTAAGGACAAGTACATAAATTCTCTGAGTAAATGAAGCAAAGCAATTTTATTGCCTCCTTAAGGCTGATACAAGCCACTGGAAATAGTGAAGTCTCGTCTTTTGTCATGCTTTGTGCTAATAAATGTGTAAAATATCACCTCCTAAATATGTATGAGTACCATAGTGCAGCGCTCGATAGGATGATGAACATAAAGATGTCAAAGAACAGCTAAGTCTAACGAAGAAAAAAAACCTAAAAATTACTGGAAAGTGTTAGTTCCAAAAATACAACTTGGGTTTTCTTTGGGTTTTTAAAGAGACAGGAGTGTCTAATGTTCCACTGAACACTTGTGCAAAAAGACACAGTCAGGGCACAAGTAACTCTGGTGAGTGCCTTATCGACTCCAACCTCTTGGCTGCTTCCCTGCCAAGCCCTTGGGGCGCAGTGCCTTACCTGTCACACCTTTGCCCTGCTGAGCACCTTCCTGCCTCCCACTCCCAGTCTGTTTCAGAAACAGAGGACAGGTTACTATCTGTGCCACAGTAAATCTGGAGGCCTGGACTGAGCTCAAGGTGCGGTGTCTCGGGCAGGTCTGGGCACACGGCGGGGATGTGGTGCAGTCCTGTGCAGAGGGACCCGAGACGCAGTTTTACCGCAGGGTTGCCAGGTATTTCAGTTTTGTAGCCTTTTCATCCTGCTGCATAGAAACCTGTTCATAAGGAAATGATGATGTTATTTTATAAGAATTAGGACAGTTAATCTGTTAGAAGTTTGGTTGTAGTTAAATTACTATTCATCTAAAATGAATATATTTTTTTCTTCCTGGTTTAATTAAAAGCCTGCTGTACGGGACTGCTAGTTACCCTACAATTAAATTCCTTTCAGTTTGATCTCTCTCATTTGGGGACTTCTCATCCAAATTCCAGATTTCTGTATGCCTTCAGAATACATTTAATACTAAATATAGAACAGGGTCACGATCAGACTTGGCTAGTCTTTAACATTTTCAAAAAGATTTTTCAGAAGGCTGGAATTGTTAGATGTAGCTTGATAATTCTGCTTTTTCTCCGAGATGAATAAAGCTAGCTCTTAAAAAGTATGACACAATCTAATCTTTTGATGTCCCTTAACTCCAAAGAAAATGAAATCTTTCCGGAGGGAGGTCCAAAGAAACTCCAGAAAGAATTTGGAAGACCTTTGAAAATGATAACCAGCTGGTTGTGAAGCAGCGGGCTGCTGCTACATGAAAGTCCTCCAAAGCTAATAATAACCTGGAAATAATGGTTGGTGGGCTTGTGCTTTCAGAATATCTGGCTGAGTACATCCCCTTCATCTGATACCCGAGTATTTCAGCTCAAAGGCCACCTGTGCAAATGATCAAGAACGGGAGGTATAAAAATATACCGTGTGACATGTTTCTCACACTAAATAAGCCCAGGCACCCTGTCTTTGGGTGGATGGCTTTTGACGTACAATATACAAGACTCTATTATTCTTGTTTAAAAAGAGCGCTGTGTACACACAGACAAAGTTATTTCTCTCTTTTCTCCAAAAGATGGAAAGATATACAGCTTATAAAATGACGTTTTGACTGAGTGTGCTTAGAAAATTATATATGCTTTATTTAAATGCCTGCTGTAGTGGTGCTCTGGCTCAGACAGGACACACACAGATGGGAAGATGGATTTAAGACCTCAAAGCTGACATCAGTGCTGAATAATTCAATCGTTGGTGCATTACCCATGTGAAATAGGTTACTGCTAAATGTTATTCCATGGACTGGCTCTTCCAGCCTCAGAGAGCCTTGAGGTGATGTGTGCACCACATAGCATTAATACCATGGAGACAGGAAGATCTGCTTTGAATTCGGTCAGAAGTCGGTGTGGTAAAGGCGTTATTAGATATTACCAGTCCAATACAGAATACTGATAAATATTCCAGAAGGATGGAGCTGCTTCCATTTTGAATTAGTCCTTTTTACTGTAAAACAGGCCTCTCCTCTTTGCACGGTGCTCAGCTGTATCACACAGCCCCACCCACCTGCGATATCCGTGCTTGTTAGTTTGCCCCCGGGGGTGACCTGAGGAATACAGAGGGAAACCCAGAGTAATTGATACAAATGGAGTTGGCTCTACGGTGCCTCTTTATAATGCATTGTGTCACTTCATTTCTCCGGGTGCACCGACAGCTCCCATTCTGTACAGCAGGGCGTGTGAGAACCTGGCCTGTGGCTCTGTCGAAGGGGTGTGTGTGTGTCAGGGAGTGGAAAGCCAGTCTGGAAAGCTCAGGACATGTTTTTCCTAGCTGACCAGGCAGTCAGTGGTATGCAGATATTCTTTTGGACTGGATACATCACCTCTAACCTGTATTTCGGGCTGTCTTCTGAAGAGGATGCCTCAATTTGAAACTGGTGGTTTTGGGCGATGCGTCAGAAATGAGTCTCTCTTACCAGATCCTAAGCAAGGTCTCATCCCACTGCTGTCCCCAGAAACCGGGAGGGGACGAGAGATCAATTACAGTTTACAACTCTGCAAGCAGCATAAACTGTCTTATATGGGTGCTTTCAGTGACAGGCAATGTCCTTGTAAAGGGGCCAGAAATCTTGGCTTCAACGTCTCAGCTCTTTCACTGCGTAAACGGTGCCACTAAAATCTGCTGGGCTGAGTGCTTGGAAACTAAACAGGCATTTTGGTAAACTTAAGTTGTGAGGAGAGAAGGTTTCCTGATGTGACTACTCAGCGCTGAGAAAATGTGAGCAGGCTAGCATGCGTTGTAAACTGCTTTGAAATATGCAACTGAATAATAAATGGCTAAGGAGCTAAAGAGACAAAGGAGACGCGGGGGAAAGAAAATAGAATGAGCAACTGAATAACAAGTAAGAAATAGAAGAGACC
>VZRN01005387.1:300220-333730 GCA_013397935.1 Dasyornis broadbenti
GGGGGGAGTGAACAAAAGCAAAGATAAATGAGTTTGTTAAACAGCATATGCAGAAAGAAGAGTGAGAACTGATTTCTCATGGAATTAGAGGCCATCAGAGCCATAATTTCAAACCAGGGTACCCAGAATTTGACATCTAAACCTAAATGCCAACGCTAAAGTCAGTGGTCTGATTTTAAAAGCAATACAGGCGTCGCTGGTGTAAATTGATACAGAACTGAGGTCAGGGGAGACTTTATTTCTCCTTTCTGCTACCTGCAAGAAGGCTGTAGCAAGGAGGAGATCGAGCTCTTCTCCTGGGAAATCAGCAACAGGGCAAGAGGAAATGGCCTCGAGCTGTGCCAGGGAAGGCTCGGGTTGGACATCAGCAGAAATTTCCTCACGGAAAGGTTGGTTCATCATTGGAAGGGGCTGCCCAGGGAGGTGGTGGAGTCACAATCCCTGGAAGCATTCAAGAAACGACTGGACCGTGGTGCCCTGAGCCAGCTGACACAGTGGCGTTCTCTCAGAGGCTGGACTCAATGGTCTTGGAGGTCTTTTCCAGCCTTAATCATTCAAAGATTTTAGTAAACGAATAGATCGGTATGTTTGAAAGAAAATGAAAATATGTAAAGCAATTTAACCATTCGAGTGAAAGCTGACAGTTTGGAACAGAAGCCCAAGGATTGCTTGGTTAACTTTAAAAAGCCTCTTACTTCCAAAGGCTTGGTCCTTTCTTTTGAAAGGCAAAATAGACCTCCTTTTATAACATGGTATTTGTAAATACGAGCTAGATTTTTTAAAGATATTGAATACCCCTCAGATCCATCACTATTGAATTAGAAGAGCTAAAAATAATCAGTATATAATCACCAATCTTGCTTTCAGAATACGTTTCCACATATGCATATTGTATAAATTGTCAGTCTTACTAGGGGAATTAAAACACAGAGGGAAATACGTTTATTCAATGTGCAAATACTCCAGCAGGAGGAAGACAGAATTGTTTTAAGATTTTTTTTGTTTATTTCTTCAATCATAAATGTGAGACAAAACATTAATTGAGGTTTCACTAAATTGAACTCAGGTTTGCCACATGTATTTTCTGCATTTACAAATGTGCAAGCATAAATATAAGACAGATGTGGCAGAAAGCCAGACAGGAATGAAGCTGGGAAAAAAAAAAAAAAAATCTAGAAAAGCATTATGATTAAGCAGCTTTAATTATAGCACTATTTGCTTTGTTCCACTAGGATCCTTAATCAAAACAAAACACTTTTTTCCCTTGATCCTTCATTGTTATTGCATGCACACACACATGTGCAACAGTTAATTACTGTAAAAGCGCAGAGCTCGTTTCCTCCCAGTCTAATCTCTGATGGTGATTAATGAAGAATATAAAATAATGTGCCTATTAAAGTAGGAAACATCTTCATATATTTAAAGCAAAATCAAAGTTGCATGTATGTGCTTTACAGCATGCCTTCAATGGAGCAGCCTCTTTGCAGCAAAGTTTTTCACCAGCTTGGAACGTACTCTTGCAACAAAAGCTTGGAAGAAATGCTTCTGGACTTCAGTAGGGCTTTTGATATGCGATCACCTTGGGAAATCATGCACATGGAATGAAATGAGGGCCAGGAGGAAAAATCCAGTGTGACTGAAGAGCTGCTTGGAGAGATGATGAGGTGTATGGAGGGGTAACTTACCAAAGCCGATGAGTTCCTTAAAGATCTGTATTGGAGTGGTCCAAAGGAGTAATAAAATAGTATGGTGGTGAAACTGCCCGGGGCAAAAAAGCAAGGTCGGAAGGCTTTATTAGGGCATTACACATGGAAAAAAAAAAAGGATTATTTTTTTTTTTTTTAGTGAAATTGTAAAAGGAAAAGTACCTGTAATAACATTAGTTATTAATGCTCATTCAAGGTTTAATCACAAGCTCTTCAGCTGTGCAACAAAGAGTTCTGCAGACTGCAGGTTCTCAGGGTTTGATGAGGAGTGGTTTATCTGAATGTGTATTCATTCATCCCAGATACCTGGGGCTCATGAGTGTGCCAAGGGCTTGAACAAACACGCCGTGGCCTCATTGCGTGTGGGACTGCCTGCTTTGAGTAGGCGTGTGTGGAACTAAAACCATCAGAGTTCAGAGCACCATTAATTCTTACCTGAAGTACTGTATTTATTTAATTCTTGAAAACTGACTTCAGGCTGGAGTGGAGAGGAGCTGTGGTATCCAGCAGTGGTTGCAGGATTTATATTAATGAATTTTTTGGTGTTGCTTTAAGCAGGGCCTCCTCGGGCAGCACATCTTTGTTTCAGGTTATTTTTGTTGTAGTTTTGGTTAGCATTGCTTATCCGCTGGTGCAGCGCTCTTTCACCTTTCGGGACTGAATCTGTCATGCCTATTAACTGTCCCTTGATACAGTTTTGTGTGTCATAAAGGGCCTTGAAACTGAATTTAATGTACTCGAGAATAATCTCGATTCTTTCAACCCCCTCGTGTGCAATTTAAGGAAACAATGGTATCTGTTAAAAATTTAGAGGAGAAAAGCAGCGGATTTACAATCCCTGGGAGGAGGCTGTAAACTCTTACTGGGGTGCTTATAAAAGGACATTATCACTTTTGAAAAGCACAGGCGGTAGAAAACAACTGTCAGAGCTGTAACCTTCGGGCTGCATTTTCTCCTTGAGCAAACCAGTTTTGTATAACCTATATTTTTTATGCAAGAAACAGCTTTTTTTTTCCCCTTTGTTTGACTTCTTAAAATTATCATTTCAGACGCAGTCTGTGGAATTACTAACTGAAAAATTAAAGAAAGCAAACACTTGCTAAGAAAAGGCTCTGTTTTGATTATAATTATACAGACAAATAGTAAAGGGTGTGTGCCCAGATACCTCATTATCTGCATGATATGGCATCATTAAATTATTTGACTAAAATCGTCAATGTGACAACAGAAAGGATCCTCATTGGTACCTTTCTGTCATATTTAGGAAGAATCCTGTGATTAAAAATTTTGTGCCAACCCGAAAAGGATTGTACTCCCACCAGTAATTAAAATATCTCTTCAGGTCTTCTAATGGTCTAATATTGAAATTCCAGCTGTGTGAAAGGCTTGTACCACTTTGTAACTCTGACTTGAAAGAGCTGAACATTTTTAATGTTCAGAAAATAACAGGCTTTCCCTGAAGAAGCCATTAGGTACCTTTCTTCTGTATGTTTTCCCCCCTAGTATTTCAGTTCTTTCTAATCTTCAATTCTGTAAAAGTTAATATTGTCTATTAGTTTAATTTACATCAGGTAAACGGTGACTTTTCCATAAAGCAAACCCATCCAAATGTAACTGAAGGTATTATTTCTTAGAAGTACTTGAAGTTAACAACCCATCCTGCACCTGAAATTAAATGTCCTTTATTGATACTACTATTTATGTTCATCAGTCAAGTCTTTTTACAAATATGGTCTACTTATAAGCAAAGAAAATATAAATATTTAGACACCAGTAAATGTCTTGTGGTTAGTGGCTGACTTTCTGATTGAGAGAATTTACTGTGCTAGATTTATGGATTAGCAATCCTTTTTCAAGAAAATTGACCCCTCTTTTACTTTGAATTGTTTGCATAAGGACTTTTAAAAACTATTCCTTGTATACCTCCAACAACTTTTTTATTGAAGGCAGAAGGACAGAATCACCTCCCTCCTCCTGCTGGGTCTGAGTCTTTGCTGCAGCCCAGGACGAGCTTGGATGGCTTTCTGGGCTGCAAGAACACATTGCTGGGTCGTGTTGAGCTTCCCGTGCTGCTGCTTCTCATTGTTGAGCTTCTTGAGTTGCTTTGGTGTAACTCCAAGGCGTGGATTTGCCTTGCTTTTTCCATGCTTTTTCCACGTATCCTCCACTTTCTTCATCTTTTGTAGTAAGGCCTCTGATATTCTCTAACATTTTCCATAAAGTAATTTCGATCAACCTAGACGTTTTCAAACCATAGGAATCTGTAGACTTTAGAGAGATCTTTATGTTTTATGTTCATGAAAGCTACTTAAAATAAAAAATAGCTTCTGTAATCCTCACGTTCTTATGTGACAGAAGCAGTACCTTACTTTTAGGGAAGATACGGCCCATGTTCACATCAGTTTTCCGAAACATCTCAGAGCGCATCGTGTCCTCGCTGGATTCACAATTCCAGATGCACTGCATTTGCCAGGATCTGTCTTCCATGGGTTCCTTGATTGGTGCACATTAGAAATGCTTTAGGGAGTGAACTGGGGTAATAAGGATAAAGATGAGCTCTAATAGGTATCACACGTGTGAAATTGTATTTGACTACTCTAGAATTATCATAGAGAAAAAGCAGAAAATTAAATTAATAGGCAGTATATATTTTTATTTTTAGGCAGAAACGTTGCAAATTTTTTGTGCAATTTTGCTTTTATTATACGGCACAGAGAGGCTCTGCAGTAAGAAAAAATGTATTGTTTGGCATTTGAGTATCCCTTTTGAGAGAAACAGCTGAAGCTTGACATGTATGTGCTCTTGGAACGTGATCATATGCAATAAGCCTCTCTGCTGCCATACCTGCGACACTTAGATTCGCTGCAAATAATCCCATTTTTCAGCGTGATGGACCCTCTATTCTAATCCTCAGAATTGTCTGTTCTGAGCATGTGTCACACACAAACTAAAATCAGTTCAGCTGTGAAGATGTCTGAGTCTCCACACAAATGCTCTGTGTAAACGGTTAGCCCAGGTAACGAGTCAATGACAGCCTGAGCCATTTTATATCCTTATTAATATATTTCCTATTTTTAATACATAAAAAATTGCTTTTTGAGGAACTGGTATTTTCAACAAGTTCACGCTCTCTAACTATTTATCTGAGATAGACTCAAAGTTGGACGCTGACCTGGACACCTGGCCTGCAGTGATGGTCAGAATCTCAATCGTGGAAATGTCTTCAGCTTGGCTATAAAGTGAACTGAGTGAACATCCTGTATCTGAGCTCATTAGAGTTTGGAGATACTTGAAATTGAAGAGGTTTTTATTGTGCCTTTGACTTATGACTCCTGATCTTTTATTTCTGTAGTGTTCTTTTAATTAAGAATCTGAATCATTCACAAAAGAGGTAAGCATCCCTTTATGAGAACACTGCATGAGGGGCTTCCTGTAATGAGAGTGATCTGGAAATATGTATCATGATCATTTCTCTATCAAAAATTATCTCTCTTGTAAAGCATAACTTCCATGTATTTTTTTTTTTTCCCTTTAATATGTGTATTCTTCTCTATCCGTACAGACAGTGAGAAAACAGAAGCAGACTGGAATTGAAATCAAATTTCGACTCATTAAAAAAAAAAAAAGAGGTTCTGTTCACAATCTCTAAAATTGTAGTTTTGTTTTCATAAACTTGGGAAAATATAGGATATTTCTTCCTTACCACTGGATTCTTTGATATACTTCACGCATATCTCACTATACCTTGTGGCATACCTTGGCTCTCATGGGATATTCTGGTTCAGACTCAACTTCAGTCGTCTCAGATGTCCAGAGCCACTCTCTTTTCTATTTGCTTGTCTTTAATGTCTTCCAGTGTTGAGGTGTCAACTGTTCTGACTTGTGGTTGCTTATTCAAAATACTTTTTCTCCTTTTATTCCGTTATTCCCATCACCGCTGCATTATGTCCCTCTAGGGAACACCTGATGCTTTGGGCACAGTGCTTTGCATGTGAATTAGACTATTCTGCTCGGTATGAATTTTTGTAATGTGTTTATTACCGCAGGATCTGGGCACCTCCCAGTGGTACACTGAGTAACCAAATCTGTCACAGCTTATTTGCTTCCTTATACTCTCCTTAGACTTGCAGGGGAATATTTTCCTTTGGTGTTGTTTTCTGTCGCAGTTTTGGAAATGCGGGACGTGTTTACTTGTGCTACAGAGAGATATGAAAGAATTGTCTCTTGCACTCGGGGCAGAAGTGTTGAGTTCTTGGATCCCAGGGATATTCATCCCGAAGTAAATTCCCAAATAAATAGGAATTGTCCACCTTCCAAAGGCAGAGATGTGACTTCTTTAGTAAAAGGGCAATAATTACCACTAATGCTAATCTAGAAATACAACTTTTGGCTACTCAGAGAGTGCTTTTAACCACAAAATTCATCAACGTTACTGATGATCTTCAGATGTGCTGTATTGGCTTCAACGTTGTCATATATTTGTGTGCAGCGGTATTCTCAAATGTGACATGCTCAAAATGCAAAATGCCTATAACGAAAACAGAGATGAATACTAGAAACTAATTTTTTTTTTTTTCCCCATGAACATGATGCATTATTTGTTTTACAGGTTTCTGAGTTAAAATATTATGAGGCAACCAATTGATTCATAGCTCTCAAAGGATTGAGTCAGAACCGGGCTTGCAGTCGTTATCTGATAAGGACTGTTGATGCTATCGTCTCTCTCCATCCCCTGAATAGCGAACACGAAGGCTCTTCCTGCTCAGCAAGGCTTATTGCTGCTAGATTGGCTTCTAAACCAAGCTAATGCAGGTCACAAAGTGTAGTAAATTGGCAGCCGCTCTAACTGATGAAAAAAATAATTGCGGTGTGAGGCAGGGGAAGTTCTAAACTAATTTTTCCTTAGCAGAAAATAGGTATTATCAAATGCAGGGAAAGCTATGTTAAAGTAACCTTGAATTTTTTGCCTTGAAGTCAAAAGCAGCTGGAATTTTCAGTCATGGTAATGGGTACATCTGAACAGTTGCATAATGAAGCTCCAACATCTGAAGAAGTTTCATGCACATCCCCCACCCAATTCAAAGGTGTTATTTTTCCAGGAAGGAAGCCTGTAAAGCTGGAACTTTCATTCACGCCCTTCAGAATGATGTCCTTGAGACCTTTTCACTGCTTTGATGTGGGCCAGGATGGTAAGGCTGTGTATCTGAAATTGGCACGTAGACATTTAACTTCAGGAACTCCGAATCAGGTCATTGTAATGTCAGAAGAGACTTGAGATTGAAATATCAGCATTAATTATTAGTATAGTCAGGAAATAAAAAAAAAATAAAAAAAAAAAAAAACAGGCAATTTTAAATATTTTTTCTCAAATTCAAGTATGTAAACAAAATATGTCTCTTGCTAATTAGACAATAAATACAAGTTAGAGTACAAAACAGGAAGAATTAGTGAATTAATAATTCATAGTGCTTTATGTCATGAAGATCAGAGGCTGTTGGTGGGAAAGTAAGTGTGAATTCTGTCAGAAGGGCGTAAACAGAATCACAGAATCTCTTAGGTTGGAAAAGACCTCCAAGATCGAGTGCAACATTTGGCAGATCTCTGTCAACTAAACCATAACGTTTAGTGCCACATCCGGTTGTTTCTGGAATACCTTCAGGAATGGTGACTCCACCACCTCCCTGGTCAGCCCCTGCCAATGCTTAACCACCCTTTCAGTGAAGAATTTCCTCCTGATGTCCAAACTGAACCTCTCCTGGCGCAGCTTGAAACCAACCCTCCTGTCCTGTCGCTGGTTGCCTGGGAGAGAGGCCGACCCACATTTGACTGCAACCTCTTTTCAGGTAGTTTTAGAGGGGAAAAGGTCTTCCCTGAGCCTCCTTTCCTTCCGGTTAGACACCCCCAGCTCCCTCAGCCTCTCCTGATATGACTTACTCTGCAGACCCTTCCCCAGTTCCATTGCCCTCTGGAGCTCTGAGGAGCTGCTGGTTTCTTTCATCTCTGTGGTTTTCAGTGACCCAATATGAATTGTAAATACGTAGAAGATTGCTAGGCAGCAAAATCTCATTGTGTATTCCTCACCAATTCTAGCAATCGTGCCTTTTAAAATGCCTGCAGATTGTTTTATCACAAACTTCAGTATAATTTCCTTTCTACAAGACATAGCATTTTGGTCTAGCAGAAGAAATTCCTCCAAAAACTGAGGAAAATATCTGATGCAGCTTAAGGATACACCCTGAAGCAGAACATAATATTTGCATAAGAAATGACTGACTTTTCACATAAATTTTCCTATGTAATCTGCTAGTTTGCCTTCAAGGGGCATGTAAACCTGGAAAAGAGTGAAGTCAAATGTAAAAGAGGTATTTCTGCTTAAAAAAAAAGCAGTCTTATCTGAGGACTTAGTATTTTGTGTCCTGATAGGAAGGGGATTGTCTCTCTGGGGTACATGGAAAGTTTTGTAGGCAACTTGTGCAACTTCTCAGCTGATGCATTGCAGATGTATTCCCTGTGTGTTATGCTGCAAAAGTGTGATATTGTTACGTGCCCTCTTGCTTCTTAGAAACTGAATTTCAACATTAAGGATATTAAAGATGGCAAAAGTCTTTCTATACAGTTGAATTGCTGGGAACTGGCAATGGTTTATCAGAAAAATTGCTTCCTGTTTTAAGGTAGTGTAACAAAAAAACTGTTTTTAAAGGGATGCAGAACTTATGCACGTGAGGTGAAAATGTGAACTGCACATAGTTATCCATATCATTCAAGGTGTATACAGCAAAAGAGCGAAGGAAAATGGTGACTGCATGGTGCTGAGCGTGCACATGTATAGATTCCTTGGAGCTGAAAATGCAGCTCTAAATTAACAACAGCAATGAAAAGATGTGCGAAAGGGATGGGCTGGTAGAGCTTCATACAAAGCATCACTGCTTTAAATATTTATTGTTTTAAACACTGCTGGTTGACAGCCAGGAAAATGGTAAAGTACCTTTGCACTCAGTATGTTGTATTAATCCCATGGGCTGTTCCACGAGAGGAACATCGTTGGATGCCGTCGGTGAATTGGGAATGTGGTGCCTCTCCTGCTCTTGACAAGTGAGAGACTTTGTGTGTGTAAGCCAACGTCCCTTCGAAACCATTAAAAAAGGACACCAAGTTCAGTGGCCAGCAGATCAGATTCTTGCTCATTGACCATCAGAGATGTTTCTATCATTGATTCTCATTTGCTTCTCTCAGTCAATAAACTACACGCAGCACTATCTGAAATAGCCCTCTTTGCTGAGGTCGAGTGTCTTCCACATGTCTTCAAGTTCATGACACGAAGGCATCAGAGGTGTTCGCTGGAGAAAGGCAATGATCACCTGGGATTAGTTTAAGGAAGCTCAAGGTTACAAAGCACAAAGGAGGGTTCCTTTAGGAATTAATTTTTGAATTGATACTTATTAAATTCAGTGAGGCAAAACCAGGCTGCATCACCGATCCATTTCCCTGTGCAGTGTGCGTATTTATTCCCTTTAATTTAAACGACTGAAAGCCAGCAAGATGCTATGCCTGTAGGATTGCCCTGTAGTCATACACTGGAGAAAACTTGTACAACTGACAGCCCCTATTTTGTGGCTGTAATCTATTTGTAAGATGCAGGCTGTGATTTCTACTTTGTTGTTGTTTGTGCGGAGCTCAGCGCGTGGACGTGTAGACTCAACCTGTTCCCAGCAGAACCTTGGGTTTACCTCGACAACACGGAAAGGAAAATGTAGCTCTTGAAGTATCTTCAAAAATAGTATTGTCTTCGTGACTTATCACAGTCTGGGCTTTAGATCTGTTGTGCTCGACCCACAGCGCTGAGTAAAGAGAGGTTCTGTGGAAAAACTGGAAAGAGACTTTCTGGCCAGGCTTTTGAGAACCATGCCGTGACGGCCTCTGCTGGAAGCCATATTTTGCATACCCTACAATAGCAGCATTTTCTGTCAGTGCCAGAACTGTTGTAGTCAGTCATCATTCATGGGAACGCAGTGTCTCTGTAATGCCAAGTGGGAAAAGGGCAACAACACCAGGCTCTGCAGCGCGTGGAACATGCGTATCCCAAACACATGGAAATATCTGGGACTGTAGATGGCCCTCTCCGGTTCATTTTAAAGTGAGCACTTGATTGTTTGTGCATCAGAATGTGTTTCATCAGACCATAACACTGTAGGATGGTAAAACATAATATTCTTTCTGTCATTAGGCTGGCCATGAAATCTCAGTTACATATACACATACCAGCATACACTGACGTGAAACGACCCACCAAAGGACTAAGAACAGACGTCACCTTATTAAATGAATGATAAAATTGAGCAATACCATTAAAAAAGATGAGCAAACCAGGTGAGGGGTTAAGAAATGCTGCACTAATTCAGCTGCAACGGCTGTATAAGTCACAAATTTAGCTTTTGGAGATGCGTGAGTGAGCTTACGGTGCAGTGTTGCAGATGTCAGTTTACATGTCGGTCTTGTTCTCGTGATTAAAAGGCATGTCCACAAAACCTAGAGAAGCAGTTTTATTCATAAGAAGGTTGAGAAAACAGATTGAAAGCAACTGAAAGCAACTGAGGCAGGAACAGAAGCTTTGTTGTTCCAGGCAGAATATACAAGCAGAGATTACAAAGTCTTCGTTGCGAGGATCACACTGGTGCCACCACAATGTATGCTTTATAGTATCAAAGCAGAGCTCACATCTGGCTGCCATGCCAAAGGTTTCCTTGCTTTGCTTTGTTTCAAAAGCTCCTTTTTTCCCTTTGCTGCATGAGATGGTGGTGTTGCTTATCTGGGAGATGGATCTAACAGCTCTGTGGAGTGCAGTGTTCTCATGCATTAGGACAAGCCTCTGTTTGCCTGTGGTGAACAGACTGTCTGCTTTGCAATGTTTGGGCAATGTAAAGAAACCAGAACATGGAAAAAACACTCTGTTTCTGAATGTCTGCCTCCACATTTCTCTCCCAGTCGTTTTTTTCCTCAGCAATTCAATCTGCACTGACAACTGGTAACACAAAGCCAGATTCTGAAAAGTTTCTGTTAACATGCAGATGGGTAGACAGAGGGGCTTCTGAGAATGCCTGGGCACAAACTCCCATGGAATCTTGATCAGGAATAAGCGTTTGATTGTGATCCATCAAAAATTCCTTCAAAATAAGAACTAAAGTCAGAGAAGGGCCTTATACAATGGGGCAAAAAAAAAAAAAAAAAAAAGGTTATGTATATCAAGAGGGTTTCTCACAGTACAGTGCTGGGAGCTAAGCCATCATTGGCATGGCTGTAGTCTGCATCCATCGCCTGCTTTAATCCTGCCTGTTCATCTTTCCAACGTCTGCTTCTGTTTTGTCTCATCATCTCCTTTTTGCTCCCACCCTTTCACCATTGAAAGGATTAGTGCAGGTGAACATCTTTTAAACACATCCCATTCAGATTCATATGAAACTTACCATTTCAGAAGCCTTTGAGCATTCACTTTATGGCTTTTAAATCATCGCTATACTGATCTCTGCTAGAGACCGAGTATTTGAGAAAAACTGTGCGCTAGGGGAAAATTCCTAATGCCACAGTGAAGCCAGCAGGGATGGTGCAGATCATAAACCTGTTTCCTTCTGTAAGTGCAGCCATTGAAATGCCAATCTCTGCCATTCAAGGTGGCTGAAATTGGAGAATTATGATGAGTGCTTGCACTGACTTCACTTGGTTTGCTTCCTGGCTGGGTTTTGCTCTCATTTCGCTAGTTGAACTCAAAAAGGAAGGAAATTTGTTGTCTGGTTTTGCATCAGGGAGAGGTGGTGGGAAATATATGATTTTTTTTCTTTTTAGTGTAAATTTTCTATTTTGTAGTCCTCAAAATATATGTTGCTGAAAGTACTGTTCAAAGTACAGCACAGAAATGCTCCAGGAATGCTTAAAGCTTTGTGCAAAGCTAAATTTTATGTTTCCTCTCCAAAGAAAAGCGTTCTTCCTAGGGTATATAGTTCCTACTATGCCAGAGCTGCAAAAAGGAGTGTGGGTGGCACATTTTTTCTATTCCTGTACCATCACGCTTCGTATTGCCTGAATTTATTCATCTGCATTTTCCTCTGGTTTAAAACCTGGTTCCAAATTTTCGTGACGCTTTGAGAAAATCCAGAAATAAGCTTTTTTACGACCTTCTTAATAATCTTTGCAGACTATTCAAATTCTTCACGCTCACTTTTGCAGAACTTTTTAACAAATACTTTCCCTCAGTAAAATATTTGTATCTTTCCCCAGCCAAGGAATAATGCCCATCCGAGGTCTTTTCTTTCGGAGACAGGTATTTATTTGAGTGTAGTTGCGCTATTTCAATGCTTACCAATATCCTCCACAGATTATCAGTAGTGAATCCCTCTCCTAAGCTGGCACACAGTGATCCACTGGTACTCATTAGGGCAGCAGTGTGCTTCCTCCTACTAAAAATGAAGCCAGAAAAACTTTCTTGCTTAGTCTCACTGGAATATTGAGTTGATTAATAGAAATGTACTTTGCAGAACATCTGCCCGCAGCAACTGGGCTGCAAAGGGATGCCATCTCCATGCCGAGAGTGCAGCTGGGTGTGCTGATGTCAGCTGCTCCGCTGGCCAATAACAATTTTGGAAATCTAATCATTTCTCTTCACTTAAGTGTAACTCCATTACGGTCGCTATTCTGCCTGCACAGGTTAGGAGGTGCTTCCTGTACCTGAGATGTTACAAACCATCTGTGTTTCCCCAGCTAACCTTCACTTCCCACACGGGTGAAGTCGCTCATAAACCAGTGCATTACCCTGAAAGTACAAGCTTTGCTGATTGAGATCTCTTAGAAAACTGCAAAATAATAGAAAACCAACAGTGGGAGAAAACTCTAGAGCGAGGCTCCCTTTTACATATTGTAAAGTGATTTTCGCTGTTTCACAGTCGCTTCTGCACTTTGGTTTGTGATTGTCCTGTGACCCTCTGCAGATAACCCAGGCAATTATTCCTGTGCTCCTCAGCATCCAGGGAGGTCCACTGAAGCTGAGGGTGGTAGGAAGGTTTCCTGGCTGTGGATAATAGAATAATGGAACAGGAAATTCTGGTTCATGTGCAGAGCTATCAGAATATAGACAATCAACTCAGTCCTCCTATGAACGTTTAAGTTCAGTCCTCTCGTGTGGGAAAAGATAGGAACAATTCCTACCCACTATCCAATTATCAGCAAATGAGACTGCAGTCTGTGAAAATGTAACACACTCTAACAAGCTGGAAAAAGGCTTTTACCCCACCTTTACCATTAACTCTTTTCATGTCATTTGTGTCTACCTCTTTCTATTATTTTGGCCTTAGCCACACTGTGAAAATGATAGCAGTGTATAAGTGCTACATCATGAACATTAAAAAAGCATTTTCTGCTAGAAATTACATCCTGTCCATGGCTGTCAAATTTATATATCAAATCTTACGTGGGCATCAGGGGTATCACGGAATATCTCAGGTCGGAAGGACCTTAAAGATCAACTGTCTAATTATAAGGAGAAAACTTTTATGAAGAGGTGTCACAAATATTTTCTTATACAAAAAAAAAAAAGGTTTCTTGTAATCATAGTAGCCTAACATGAGAAAAATATTTCTTTTCGCCATTTTTGTGTATCCGAGCATCTCATTCTCAGCCCATTTGAAAAGCAGTGGAGTCATGGCAGGTATGCAGTATTCAAAATTTTGCTGAGTACAAGGAAAAGAGGTCCATTGCCTGAAGCTGATAGAAGTGAATAGGAATCTGAGTAGCAGGTACAGTTCTACCAATTGGGAGGTACGGTTATAAAATTGCACATTTCAAATAGACAGAAGACAAATACTCTCAGAACCATTTCCTCAAAAAAAATTCATTTTTTCAATACTTCACTGCACAATAGGGAACAAAGAAATAAACCAAGAAGACCAGAAGAAGCTTTCCTTTACAACAAAGAAAATTAACCACAGTGCAAAAGACGATTGGGTTGATAGAACATAAATTCCAGTAATATAATGAAATGTGTATTTTTAACCATCACTTTTAACATTTTCCTTTTTGACCTAATACTGAGGTAGAGAGCTTTAATTAAAATGGATTATTATAAGTGAGCTCAAGCTAGGGGACAGAAAGATTAGGAAGCAGCAGGAAACCAGGGAAGAGCATAACAACCAGAGACAGACTCAGGTTTCATAGAGAAAAAAGTACTGTAGCCACCACCTTAAATTCTCCTGTAGCAGCTTCCCACTGAATAAATAAAGGAAGGTACATTATAAAAGGCTACACAGGTCAAAATATGAGTTTACTTTTAATTGGAAGACTTTATCATCTTCTGTAAAGATTTAATTGCTTAAACTTTTTCTGGCTTAAAATCTATATCGAATAGAAGGAAGGGAAAATAGAAATAAAATCTAAAATAACAAGTCATATATATGGATGGGAAAAAAAAGGTGGCTTTCCTAATTTTGGAAGTGGAATAGTATAATTAAACAAAGCAGATTAATAATTCATGTAAGAATTTGTTATTGATTTGTAGTGTGAAACCAAGCTCGATTTCACAACAAAAAATAAACCACACCTATCAGAGGGAAAAGTGGGAACGAAACAAAGGATTTGCATATAGAAAAAATGAGTTTTAATTCTTTCTTGTTGTCATGGTTTGAGCCTGGCCAAATGCCAGGTATCCCCAGATTAACACCCCCACACCAGTGCTCATGAGTTGAGATAAGGAAACCTGGGGGAAGACTCACTTAAAATAGGCGAAACAGGACTAACTTAGGCTGCAAAGTGATCTAATTTATTACTAACAGAGTCAGAGGAGTAAATGAGAAGTAAAATAAACCCTTCAAGGCCACCGTTTCTCCGCTCACCCCCCTCCCTCCTTCCCAGCAGCTGCACAAGGGAACAAGGCATGGGGGGGGTTAGGTCAGTTCATCACCCAGATCTTCTTCCCCTGCCCGGGGAGAGGCTCTTTTCCTCTGCGTAGCCATGGGTCTCACCGTTGGCAGCCCGCCCGACACTGCTACAGTGACGCTGGTCCCCTCACAGGCAAGCAGTCTCCCCAAAACTGCTACGGCGTGGGGTCCATCTTCCACGGGGTACAGACCTCTGAGCCGGGCCGTTTCCATCTCGGGAGCAAGGCTTCTTCTCTTTACCGGACTTCTGCTGGGCTTCTCTCTCTCTCTCTCTCTCTCTCTCTGTCACCCACCCACTCCATGTGGGACACTCAGTTCAGTCTCAGGGTGCAAGTCAAGGCCTGTTTCTCCACTAGGACTCCCTCTGGACCACGGCCACTTTCAGGGTATCCACTTGCTTTGGGGCAAGTGGATCTCAGCATTTCCCGTGGGCCCCCATGGGCTGCAGGGGCACCCCTGCTTCACCATGGCCTCACCACGGCCTGCAGAGGCTGCAGAGCTCTGGCGCCTGGAGCTCCCCCTCCTTCTCCACTGACCTTGGTCTCTCCATGTTGTTTTCCCTCACATACTCTCACCTACTCCTCCTCCTCTGGCTAAGGAAAAGTGCGTGCACCCATTGTTTTGATTTCTTCTTAAATATGTTTTTCACAGAGGCGTAACCAACATCTCTAATTGGCCCAGGCTTGGCCAGCAGCATGTCCATCACCTCAGAGCTGGACATGGTGAAGGCTTCGAGAAGCTTCACCGAGGAGCCATCTTTGTGGCTTCCCCCCAGGAAAACCTGGGTGAAGCTAAACCACAACACGTGTGCTCTTGCATCTCTAGAATAGGAGGAGTTTTGCAATAGTCATGGGAAACAGGGGTCTTTGCCCTCCACAGGTACATAAGGAAGATTAATTGGAAAATTAAAGTTTTGCTTTGCTTTCCCTCCCATGTCTTATCCAGATAGATTAGACTAAAATCCTGTCTAAACAGGATAAAGATGCTGCTGGGTTCTGTTTTTCTGGTTGGGGTTTGCTTTGGTGTGTTTTTAGCCAATGAATGTATGTAGTATGGCTCTGGTGTCCACATCAAATACAGAAAAACATAAATTATACAAATAACAGATTAGTTTGCATTCATTCTTGTCTGTTGTAAGTTTCTTTCAATGTTTTTGTCAGAAAGTCTGCAAACACCCCTTGTGGGCTTTTCACCTTTGTCACTGACTCAATGCTCTCTTACCAACCTGAGCAGAGAATAAAAGGGACAGTTTAATCCTGGAAAATCCCAGAAGAAATATTGTTGGTTTTCTTCTGAATACACAGTCGTGGCACATTAATTCTGGATTAGACCAATAGTCAGCGTTTGCTGTGCTGATTTTCCTGAAAATATTATTTTCTGGCATCTTCAGGAAGAGTAACATCACATAACTGTGAAGATCCAGAGGAACTGGAGTCAAGCCATGCATATTATCCCACTATGGAAACACTGTCAGTGATCTGTGCAAACACAGCCATTGCAGGACTCCTCTGCAGCAGAATTTCATTTTTACTTTAAAGAGCTTCACAGACTTTGACAGGGACTTCTTCTGCCGAGATGTGCAGGGGTACACCTTTGCTCTTGTCTGGTGCTGCCTACTCAGTGCGAGAGCGCAGGATTTTCCTGTCAGCGCGACCTCTAGAAATGGTTAGTGGGGCTGTGAACGCAGTTACAGGGAAGGTTTGTGTTCTACAGTTTCTCCAGAAATCCCACTCCTCATTTCCTACCTTTGGTTCTTCGCACAGGCTATTTTAAAGGCAATAATGCAAATCATTGCTGTCTCCCAAGAGCTTCTTTCCTCTCTGAGCGGTGTAGCTCTCAATAGCCCATCTTTGTCACGATCTGTGACTGGTACCGGGTGCCATGTAAACCCAGGTCCCGTTTTACATCGCTCTCTGATGGCATATAGTGTGTCTGAAGCTCAGACAGGAGCCCAAAATCTGATTAATAATTTAATTCATGAATAATTTACTGGATTTATAAAATTGGTAAGGAGGTGACAGTAGCAACAGAGTCTACATAACTGCTGTGTGAAATCCTGAAATTAAAATTTATCGGTTCAAATCTGCACAGAGTAAGTCAAAGTAATCCTACAGCACTGGACAAAACAAAAATCCTTGTGTTGGCATGTCAGAAATTTGATTTATTGTAGTTTTCCTTAAATTTATGATCAGGCTATTGAGTGTGGAGAGAGAGAGAGAAATCATTTCAGTGGTCACAGGGACTCTTCAGTGACGCAACACTGAATACAGTAATTGTTTCTTCAAACAGTTTCTTGTAGGTTTGAAAGATCATGACATTTTTCCATGTGACCCCTAAAGAAGATCAGAGTTAATATCCAGTTATCACGATATCAGAGTGGCTGTTTGCGATAGAAAACCAAATTCAATTATGGGTTTATTACAACTATTAATGTAGAGCTACCCTTTTTTCTTAACTGGGGTGACTGTATATTCATTCCTACTTCAGAAATTTCAGCATTTTATAAAAGGCCTACATAGCTAAGTGTGTTCAGTGGCATATTTAGAAATGTCACCGGGTTTGACAGTTGAAATTAAAGCCTTGGTGAGTTGCACATCTCATAACAAAAAGCAGCTGTTCATGAATGCACCTGGTTGCTGTAGTTCTCCTTCCAGCCTTCAGGGGTGTCAGTGAAACACTGAGCTTGGCAGAGTAAGCATCTTAACTGCTTGCAATTTTCTTTGCTGCAGATTTTAATATTTGTGACGATTCTATTACAGCAGAGTGGCTGAAAAGCTGACTCGGTGCTCTGGGCATTTCTGGCTTCTCTGCCTGACCGGTTTTGCTGCCCTGCTTTGGCCTGGAAAGAGCAGTCGCACTTCAGAGCATAATTGCACAAATTCCTGGAGCTAGCAGCACATGTTCTGTGCTGTTGGAAAGTGTGAAATCCACACTTTCCAGCGCTAATAGCTGTTTGTTTATTTTTAATTTCCTGGTTCATGAAGTGCAACTCCCCTTCAGACTGTGCTGCTGCCTGCTTGCTGTGGCCTGCGGTTGTCCAGATTTCTAATTGTCTTG
The DNA here is from genome assembly GCA_013397935.1 of Dasyornis broadbenti. Lineage (NCBI taxonomy): Eukaryota > Metazoa > Chordata > Aves > Passeriformes > Dasyornithidae > Dasyornis > Dasyornis broadbenti. The sequence goes on from VZRN01005387.1 coordinate 317,901, forward strand.
TCTTACATCGAGGGAGAACTCAATGGGAAATGTTTCAAAACTACTGATTTTGATGGTGCCATCTCCATTTTTGCATTTTTCCTTCCATTGGATTTATAACTTGCTGGCTAGAAACACCAGAGGGTGTCACATCATTAAAAAAAAAAAAAAAAAGAGAGAGAGAGAGAGAATTAGGTTGATTCCCTTCAAGAGTCTTCCATTCTTAGTTAATGTCCAGGTGAAGACTCATCTTGTTTTCATACAGAAAGTGATCCAGCCATTTTTTCCTTCAGTTTATCTGCCTTTCCATCAGCTCCTTGGAGTAAAACAGTAACACACTAATATCCTTTTGGCTTCATGGCCAAATATGGGTATTTCTCCAGGCTCATTCATTACCAGTCATCTAATAGCTGCTTTAAGGTTTATGAGAAAAAGTAAAACCTACCATAGGGATAATCTCAAATATGGCAAGCAGCTTTTGCCAAATGGTTCACAGCAGCTCTGCAATTATCTTATTGCTTTATTTCTCAGAAGGGAAACACTCTTTCCTCAAGCTTTTGCTGTAAAAACTGTGGAACTCTAAAAAAAAATGGCTTCTATTTTAAAGGTCTGATTTCACATGATAATTATATGCATTGCAAATGTTTTTTTGGCAATTTACTTGTCATAAATGCCTATTGTACTGAAAAACTCCGCAGGGAATTGGATGTATTTATTCTGCATGTACTTAGGAATTTGTAAAAAAAGACACAATGACAATAAAAATAGAAATATTATGACTCTCTGAAAACCCCCAGATACAGAGATTGTTTTCAACTCAAATGTAGCTTACTGAGGTCTGAGTGTAAACCAGGCTTCCTGTCAGGGATTAGGTACCTGCCATTGTGCTTTCATAAAGAGGAGAGCAGCGAACCAAACAGAAATACTGTGCAGTATTTGACAGAAGATACTCAGAACTGATGCACAGAAAATGATGCAGCAAATAACGCACAAAGCTCAAAGCACTGCTATGTTTGAGCCATTATTACTCTGAATGCAAAGCTTGGCTTTGTTGCTTAAAAAATTGTCCCAAAAGAGTTGCAACGGCCCAAGCTCCGCTGCAGTTCAAAGCCTGCACCCAGAGAGAAATCCTTGGAAAGGCCTTCCTGGCTTTTGTAGGGAAATGTGCCCAAGGGGCAGCGGCTCTAGCGTAAAATCTGAAATAACTTGATTTTCCCATTTTTGCCAAAGTGAGCCTGAATCCAGCCCTCAGCCATGCTCATCAGTCAGTATTTCCAGTTGCCTGGGGGAAGCACAGCAGGCTTTGAAGTGGACGAGAGTCCTTCCAAGCGCTGACAGGACAGAGACACAAATATTTTCACCCGGTTGGTGAAAACTCTTCTGATTGATTCCTTTTGCAGCCGCCTGTAGCTGGAAAACTCTTCAGTTTTTAATTGTAAAATTATTAGCTGGGTGGAATGGGCTGCCTGGGAACGTGGTGAGGTCAACACCCCTGGCTGTACTTAAAATTCAGTGCTGGGTTTAATGGTTGGATGTGATGAGCTTAAAGGTTTTTCCAATCTAAAAGAGTCTGTGGCTTCAATGCAGGTGCTCATAACAGCCTGCACTGCTGTGTGGGCAGGTGCCCTCACAGGAGTGCACTGGTTTCTGTCGTGTTTCCTCTTCCAAATGCTCCAAATTGAGGGGTTTGTCCTCCCTACAGTCTTGGCAGCATTCCATTTACTTAGGGAGAAAGCAAAGGCACACACGAATGGAGTTCAGGAGTGGTGTTACTGTTATTTGATTAAAATTGCTTGGGAATTTTTCAGGAAAAAAAAAATGCTAGAAGCTGTTGGTTCATTAAACTCATCATTTTTCTTCAGAAAACAGTCCTCTGGGAAATCAATTGTAATAAATTCTTTCATTTAAATGTATAATTCCGATGTTTCCTGTGCAGAATGTAGTAAGAGGTTTAAGGTTAAAATTAAACATTCAGTTAGGAAGTAATTTTGAGGGTTTTGTCTGTTCAGGCTTTTTAGAATTGTGGATTTCCTCTTTCAACACAAAAACATCTAGGACTGGCAAACCTTTACCTGTCAGACCTTATTTGCTGCACATTGTTGGACAGAAAGAAAATTTAATTAAAAGCAAATCATGTGAGATGTTCCTTCCTCAAGAGTTCTATGCACACAAACAGTGGAAGAAAGCTGTTTTCATTAGAACTCTAGCAAGGAGAGGATTAAAATACGGCCAGAGTTGTTCAAGAAATCTTTAATGGCTGCAGGATTTACCTTCTTACACTGGGGGAATGGTCTGAGTTAAAGCAGGAAAAAACCCAGGCTCGGCAATGTCTGCAGTGGGGTCACACCTGGGCTGTTTCATGTTGCAGCAGGCGGGAACGCCCAACCGTGCAAAGGGTTCTGTTTTTCACAGATTTGGCATAAAAACCTCCAGCTGATTTGATGGCACAGGATGACTTCAGTAAAGCTCCCACAAAGTTCAGGGAGTGCTGGTTTTGCCTGCAATCATCTCTGCTCAAGCAGGCTGGAGTGCAGCAATACCTGGAGCTAATAAACCGCGGGAACGTCGCTCCCGCCAAGGCTCTTTCCGGAAGGAGATGATGCGCAGTGCCATGCGGCAGGCTCGTGCCTGAGCCTCGTGGAGGAGCCCCACATTAAATCATATCTCCAGAAGCCGCTGTTCCCTAGATACCAATATCAAAATAATCCATTTCTAAAGCTAAATTCTCCTCATACATCAAAAGTAGAGTACATCAAATGCTGCGAGAAGGAAAAAAATAGTAGCTGTAGGGATGGTTTCAGAAATTTCAGAGTGTGTAGAGGAAACCCAGAGCTGTTAGCATATTTTTTTTTTTACCTTTTTGACAGCGAGTAAATGTTCTGTGGCAGACAAATCTGCAGGAAATAAAATTTTATGATGTGCTGTAACCATACTGGTTATATATCTATACACTACTGGCAGGCTATCAAAAGATGCACATTTTCAGCGTTTCTGAATGTGACTTGAAAGCAGCTTGACTTCTGTAATCATAAACACTGACAAGTGTACTCTGCCTACATGGCCCGGATGATGTCTCTCTTCATATTAACACGCTGCTGTCGTACCGTGCTAATATGAGTCCAGGGAGATCAAAATTAACTGAGAAGCAAAGGGAATTTTCTATCACGCCTAAATATTGGTCATAAACCAATTCGCTGATGAAAGGAAACTGCAGCTCCTTCTGTTTTCTATCCTATGAAGTTACTGCTCCAAATAACAGTAAGAAGTGCTGGCAATTATTCCTTTTTCATTCTGTGCATTTTAGGAATACGGAAGAAAACTCTCTTTTCATTTATCCTAAGATAATCCCTGATGGAGCGGGTACTGCTGGCCGTGAAAGCAATGATAGCAAATTGCAGGCACGAAATACCTTTTCTCATGTGTGTACATTTTATGTTCATAAGAGCTCTGGTGGATCTCTGTGGCACACAGCTGCACTGTGTCCTCTCCAGGCCAGCGCTGTCACACACAAGCACATAAACAAGGTGTAAGCATCCTTCAAAAACACCTCCCTTCTCCAGCTCCTATTCCTACCTTCTAGAAATTATCCATGTGCTTTCTAGCTCAGTTGAAAACCAGGAGTGATTCATGGTTCCATTATTTTTATGGAAAGGTAGTACAGCCAGGTAAAAGTTACCACCATGAGTGAAAAATCCAAAACAAGCGCACCAAGTTAACAAAACCCAGCTGTATTTCTGGGCCCTACTCTTTCACAAAGGCATTCATTGGTGTATGTGTACCGAGTGACCACACTAAAGAACAGAATCAAAAGCAGGTGAAAGTAAATGCAAACAATTTGGCTCTAATGTTGTTGTGAGGACCTCCATCGTTAATGTAAAATGTCCATGTTCTGGCTACTGTCACCTGGTCTGACGAAAAGCTGTTCTGTCAGTGTCACGTGCAAAAATTTCTCGGTGTAGCAACCTGGGGGCCATTGATAAAAGGTGGAAAAAGCAATACAAAGCTGAAAAATTAATTGTTGTATTGAAAACACGCTTACTACTGTGCAAAGCTGAGGTAGAACAAAACTCAATCCTCGGAGGAAAGCCACGAAGTACAGTAATATGGAGTAAAATAAAGGAAAATACACAGCTTAATGGAAATGACCACTCAATTAAAGGATTTGACAGCGGTCCATAGTGTTTTACTTGCAGGCATTTGGACTTTCCCATTTTTAGTCTGCGCTCTTCAGTTTGCTCTTAATGTAAAAATGTGTCAGGTAATCCTCTTTAATGCTTGCAAATCAAGGAACATTTCAAAGATGAAAGTGGAGCTCTTCTTGGGTAGCTTTTGTCTAAATGTTCTTAGCAGTAGAGGTTCTTAGCTACAAAATAGTGCCCATGAATCAAAGAGAATAATTTCACTACAACCAGAGGAAAGACTTGTGGATGTCTGCTCTTTAAGGGGCAACAAATAATGGATGATGTGGAAAATATTGAACATTAAATGCTCTCTTGCTGCTGGCTTACAGAATGCATTAATGTTACTAGATGTTTGATAGTAGTAAAACTAAGAAGAAATGGTCAGGAGGATATTCCGAAGCCAAGGAAAGAACAGACTGCAGGATAATTTTAAAGAAATCAGAGGTATTAAATTCAACAACAACAACAAAAAAACCAAAAAACAAAAAAAAAACCAAACCAAAACAAAACAAAACAAAAAAAACCAACCTGTGTTCAGCTGTCATCCCCAAATAATGGTTCAAAAAGATGCTTGCTTTCTCTGTCATCATTGTACTGCAGCCCAGAAGTCAGATAGGGCTCAGCATGCTAATAAAGTTTCTTTTCTCCTGCAGGCCAGAGGGACAACACTGCATTCAGTGCTCCACTGACAGCCAGAGCACAGATCTCTTGGCTGGCTCTGAAGGTGCATAACCCATTCCCTCAGATTTTCCCTCCAGCTTCCAGGTTCAGGACCTTTGCCACCTTACCAGGGGCAGAGTTTGCAGTAGGCTCTCCTAATAGCACTGATGTGGAGCCTGGTGCGGGGGCCACCAGCCCAAAAGCCAAACTGAGGATTGTGTCACGCTCTCTGTGACACATCCCTGGTGGCATGGGCTGGGTGTGTGGGCTCCTGTGGCTGTGGGAATGAAGCCTGCCCCTGTGAAAAGCCTCATCTCCACGGTGGATACCGAGGGAAGGGTTTGTTGGGATCGCTACTGGAAGATTTCTCTGCCACTGACACTGAAAACAGCTCAGTGAAATAAACACAATGCTTTTCAGAGAGAAAAATATAGAGTGCACCAAGACATTCAGTACCAACTTTCAGCATACTTTCTGCATAATTAGTATGCTATTAGAAAAAATGACTAGAAGGCACATTTAGAGATTTTTTAGCTTGGGGCTCTCCAGTATACAAAGCTGAAATACCATGGCAGATTTTAAACAGCAACTGCTATTTATGCTGGTGCTAAAATACCTGAAGTGAATTTTTCTTTAAACTTCTCAGCTTAAACCTTGACTACACATTGTCCCTGTGATATACCTGCGGATGCCTAGCATTAACTTAGTCAGGAGTGCTGTGTTGAGCCTTTCCTCAAAGTCAAGTCAAAATCTACCATGAAGAACTCTGTGCAGTTGAAGGCATTAGTATTCCACAGGTGAAGTCAGTATATACCTGTACGCTCTCTTCTACTTTGAATCAATTTTATAGCCGTAAATGATTAGTGCCTGAAATGAACGATTGACTATGCCTTGAGAGAAAACGCGTGATGAATAAAAAGATGACAAATGCTTTGTTTTGTGCAAAGACCTGGAGCAGATTTATCTTGTTAAAAAAAAAAATTGCTAGAGTGACGATGAAGTAATAATCTGAATTTTCATTTTCAGTTAACAGATTTGCTAATACAGACTTTTCCTGGAATGTTTAAAATCTTTTCTAGTAGAGTGTTTTGTCTTGTACCTCCTGTCTGCTCCTGCTTTTATCTGTAAGAAGTTGCACATGTACGCTGGGGCTGCTCACTGCTAACAAAAGCGTATGACAAATGTTCCCTGTTGAAAAGGAGCTACATTGACTTACCCATGGCCAACTCTCCCAGTGTAAAATCACTCCACTCACCTGTGATTTGAAAAGATGACCTAGGAATGGGTCTGAAATCCTTAGGTGTGCTGTTAGATAATGTCCATGTGGCAGGAAAGACAGTAGCGTCCCCTCAAACCTAACACTGGTTTCAAGCACGCATTTCTTGTGAGGCCTCAGCAATATTGTGTAATTAATACATACTTTAATTTCTCTCCTAACTCTGTGGGAAAAAACGCCCTTTAACTGAAAAGAGATCACATTTTTAGCCTTGCTTAGCAGAACGTGAGGAGAACAGCATCTCTCGCCTCCTTTGGAATGGAAAGTATTTCTACATTTTGTTTGTAAAAGTCCTTTTTTTGTCTGGGCATTCGTATGATTAAGTAAATTGTTGAAAAAGCACAGACGTTATATGATCCTTGTGCAGGGGAGCATAAGAGTGTCCAACCACTTCACAGTGCTGCTGGAATAGCATTAGGAGGCTTTGCTACTCCTGACAAGCTGACCCAGTGATACCAAGGCTTCTGTGTTTTTGCTTTCCAGACAGATGGAAAAGGCAATTTCAAACGAATTAAATAAACAAAAACTTCCATTTTGGGAGGACTTAAAAAAAAAAAAAAAAAAAAAATGCTGTTAATTCTTACTGCTTCCTGCAAAATTGACATGCTATTAAAGAAAGCGACCAGCAGTCACCTTTATAAACTTGGATCCCTCTATGTGGGGGCCTCATGAATTAATCTGCCAGGGATTCAGACCAGTATAGCTCATTAATGACAGATTGCTCCCATGGAGGGCGAATCTCCCTGAATTTAGCATTATGTCAGTAAAAATGGGGCATTTCCAGAGGCTTTCATCACTGCTGTGCTGCTGCCCCAGCCCCTGAAGCACAGGCCCCACCGAGTTGCGCTTCCTGCCCTACAGTGAAGCAGCTGGGCCAAAAGCAGTGTATTTTTGTATTTTTGTCAAAACCGTAATATTTGGAAGGGGCGCACGCCAAGACCCAGAGCCATAGGGACACCAGCAGAAGAAGGCAAGCGTGTCTGACAAATGCTGCAAGATGTGCCCTTGAATCCAACAACAAAACTCCCGTCTGTAATTTTCCTTAAAAATCACACAGCTGAAGCTCATCCTCTCTTTCTCACTGAAGTAGGTGTTTTGTGTAAAGGCCAAATTAATTCACTCCTTAATAGTAATTTTCAAAGGACTTTGTCTTTTCCTGTAAGAGCAAATCCTATACTTCATCCACTTAGAGTACTATGATACTTGCAGCCTTTCCCGTATGCTGTTAGCTGCTCATTTATCTTGCACTAGTGATAGTCTCTTCAGCTGACCTGTGGTGTGACTTTAGCTGAATAGAATGTAAAACAGGAGCTGATAAAGAGCATTTTTGCATCTGAAGGTCATAAATATTGAACAGATCTCCTGTCACGCTTGCGAAGAAGAAGAGTGTCGCGCCTCTTTGGGGTTTGCAGTCAGTCTTTGAAAAGGAAAGGCCTAGCAGGAGTACTGGGGTATATATAGAATACTTCTTCACACTTCTAAGGGAGTACAGAACCACTTGGAGAAATTTCATAATAAATACAAACAATTTGAGCTTCAAAATGCAACATTAATGCAGCGCTAGCGCTGTAATATCAGACACTCAAAATCAGAATATTTTAGAAGGTTGGGCAGTTCTAATAGTAACATGGCTAAGCTGCATATCCCAAATTACATATGGCATATTTTAATAGTGAGAATGTATTAAAACTTGCTTTTTAAAATCCACTTTCTTTTTCAATATGCGAAGCTTATGTTAATGAGGAGTGAGTGAAAAAGGCAGACTTGAAGGTGATCTCTTCGGTGGTTAGAAATTTCCAAATTCCACAGTTTCACATCTCCTTTTTTGACCATCAGGTTTTTCATTCAAAAAGCATGCTGGCTGAAATAACCAGTTCTCTCCTCAGAGGTAATCAGTTTGCTGTTTAAATAATCTCAGAAACTCTGAACTGTAGGTTTTTTAATTTTCCAAATGAAGTTAAACACATCGGTCTTGCATAATTTTTAAAGCAAATAGATGTATTTGGAGAATTTAGAGTTCATGAGCCAACTCTATAGCCTACCTGGTCAAAGTGTCCACTGGGAAAAAGAAAAAGCTGAGGGATAATTGATGCTTTTTGTTTGAGACTAACACTGAAAATTCCATGTCAAATTGATTTGGTTTATGGATAAAAATGCTACTTACTGCATTATCTGAATAAGTGCAACATGTTTCTATTTCAATTTTAAGAAGTGCATGCTTTGTTGTAGATGGAAAAAGAGAAAAGTTGGAGACTATTGAACTCCTATCTGTTTCATCTGCTAAAGGGCTTTAATTAAAATGGGGATCTCATTAGCAGAGATATTAATCTATAATTTATTGTTTCATTTTTTCCAAGTGATTCCTAAATCATAGCAAGTTATCATGTAACATGTCCAAACAATTGATAAAACCGGTCTGTAGTCTGACACAGGTTGAGTTTTTTAATATACTTATCAAAAGTCTTTGACATTTTAAAAAACTTCTGCCTGTTAGAAAGAGTAACGCTCTTCCCCATTAGAGTGACTTTTTTATCAATGGCAATGATTGATAGAGAAAGTCTGCTCCTGCTAGAAATCAACCCTGTGCACGTCCTGAATCTAAATAAGACACTGGAGTCTTGGTTGTACAGATGTATCTTTGCCCAGATGAAATAGCACAGGAGGTGATAACCCACAGCCTTGGAAGTTTCCTTGCTCCGCCTGTCCGAGCCCCAGCACTGCATCCACACCGTTTGCATTCCTGGATTTTAGGCCAACACTTCGAGCATTGCGTTGCGGTTGAGCCATATAAATGTAAGAGTAACCAAAATCTATCTCGTATCTCCATAAGAGTGTGCTTTCTTGGCCTCAGCCCACTCATCAGTTCGGGGTGTTTTTCCTACTGAAGATGTCAGTTGTTCCACTCCTGGAACCACCAACCACCCAGGCAAAAATGGACTTTCTCGTTCTTGAAGCTTGCAGAAGAAAGAAGTGATGAAAATAAAATTAAACTTAGAAATGCTGCTTTCTTTCCCCTATCAAGAGCAAATTCAGCACTGTAAATGGGCTATAAAAACATACTTTGTTATTCAGGCAGTAACAAACTTCACTTTAGTTATCTGCACCAGCGTGTTCTCAGTTGCACATCCTGTCAAAGGTCATCTGAGCCTCACGGAGCTAAAGGGTCTCTGTTATTGAGGGCCCTTCATCCTTTATTTGCTGAACAGTGCGATACCAAGCAAAACCACAAGCCCTTGTGTGCTTCTGAGACAAAGGGAAGTGTTCGAAACTCCTGAGACAAAAGGAAAATTGGAGCCCAAACGATGTGGTTGAGGAGTCGTGAAGATCTGGAAAACACTGTGGGGACAGGGCTTTTATTTAGAAGGCTCCTCCTCAGCTGGCAAGACACACAGGGCTTGTCAGGATTCTAGAGCAATTCTCCAGCAGCAGGGTTTAAGAGCTGCACCCCAGAAGGAACGTGTACGACACAGGAGGTTTCTCTTGGCAGAAAAGTCCGAATTGAGCTCCCTGCTTCCCAGCTTCTCGTGTTCCGTGCCCGTGGCTGAGCCCTTGACGGCAATGTCTGCTACTGACTCCGGCAGATGGAGGGAGATGGTCCTCACACGTTTTGCATCCTGAAAGGGCAGGTAGAAAACGAGCCACGAGGGCTGGCCTGAAAGGTTCACTCAGCCCTTGCTGCAAGGAGAAAACTTTGCCTTAAACATCTATTAAGGGGTTAAGAGGGAAGCGAAAATTATTCTTTCAGTAAAGGGAAATGGCGGAACAGTTTTAGCTGAAACCTGCTAAAAGCCGTTTGCCCCTGGGCTGGCACAGAGCAGGAAAATATCACCAGAGAAGGAGAATGTTTCAGAGAGTTATCTGAATGAAAGAAACGCAAAGTTATAATGGCACTCCTGACTTAACCTTACCAGCTAGTGCTGCTGGAGCTTGCTGTAATATTGTATCTTATCTGACCCAAATCCAAAACCAAATAGTTTTGTTCTCTGTTCCTTTATATTTTGCTGCTGGCTACAGATAAAATTGAGCATGTTTCATTCAAAGAATATTAGTGTCTAGGTACCGATTGCTCATCCACTCGTAGATACACAAGAAACAGTAAAGGGTGTTTGCTTCAACACAATGGCTTCATTAAACACAGGCAACACAAGTAGCTCAGTATTGTGGAAACAAAGAGTTTTCATCAGCCAAAGAACAGAAAGATAGGGATGACTATTCCAGTTTCATGGAACGAAACTGGTGATTCCTTTGATAAACAGCATCGTAAAACAAAGCTGGGTCTTATTAAAGCGTGTCTTGTCTCTGTAATTTTGTAAAAGGTGGTGTAAATCTTTGGAGCTATTTTGCTTATATCCTTCAAAATAAAAGGACTCTTAATTCATAATTTATAAGCACAGCCACTCCAGTGAGTGTTCCTGCAGGCTACTCTGACTGCCTTAGCAACCAGCAGAGAATGCTAAGCAGGAACAGCAGTGACCCTTCTGGACAAAAATAAGGTTTTTTCATATCACTTGATAATTTTAATTTTTTTTTTAATCTTTGCATTGTTAAGTCCTTTGTCCTCTGCTACAGGGGATGTTAGCTGGTCATCCCCACACTGCTGTAAAGATGAGAAGAGTGGAAATAACACCCAGACATCGTCACTGCTCCGTGCTGACAGGGCAGAGGCAGCCTGTATCGATCGCCACGTCTAGCTGGTAATAAGAATGTAAACTCAGCCTTGTGCTGCTTTCCATCAAAGCCACGCAAGTCAGGCTTTCCTTTTGCACAGGCCTGCATTCATTTCTCCAGTTGTCAATATGTCCTGATAGAGCTTTTAGAGACTTATCAATATTTAACTGCACTTCTATTGACTCAGCAATTACACGGTAATTGATTTAAGATTGATTAGCATCATGTTAATGTTTTAACGGTCAAAGAGTAATAGAACTAACTGAACATGATATTATTTTAGGCTTTTATTACCTCCATCCATGTGCATTATTGTTCCTTGCCACCAGATTTTAAGTTTTACTTAGTGTTGTATTGTTCACCAAAAACAATTGAGAATATTGTTTATAGATTTATTCTTTGCCAGAGTTAATTCTAATTATTTTTCCAGCATAATGTTTTTATTATAATTAAAGCATTCAGGTGGATCTCTTCAGAACATCTTGTTAAAACATGTGAAAAGTGTGAGCGCTGGCAAGCAATCAATTAATCCCCTGTGCCACACATGAGACAGTTAGCTAAAGGATAAGACAACTAAGTTATTTTATCAACTGCAGTGCTCTGTCCAAGAGCTAGGTTTGATGAATGATGCTTTTCATTAATCAGTTTTATTGATTTCCTGCACAGAGAGCTCTGAGACATAGTTGGAACTGCAGCAGGTTTGAGCTCTGCCAGCTGTGGTAGATATAAATATCAGCCAAGACAAATATCCAAATTATAAAACCAGGAATGTGGAAAGATGGAATTTTTTCCCAGTGCAACAGTGATTAATTCAGTCCTTTTGGTGCTGCTGACTCTTTGGTTCTCTTGGTGTGTGAGGTGGAGGTTGTGTGCGATCTCTTGTGTGCAAGAGCAGTGGGACGGGAGGGCAGGACCAGGGTGGGATTTCACCTGTTAGACAGGAGACAAAATCACAAATACAGGGCTACTTTTATTTTTTTTTTTCCTTTTTCTTTTTCAACAGCTAGCTAAATAAATAGAAGTACAACAGAAAAATGAGAAGGAAAATTGGATTACAGATGTGCGGAGACTGTCACTACAAACCCTTTTCTCCCCAGTCTTTTCTGAGATGATCAGAGATTAATTTAAGAAAATCTAACACTGTATTTTTAGCTGTCTTTTGTCATGACTTACCTTGCTGGGGCACTTTCCAAGAACCCACTTCTGAAGTTTTTCTCAAGATACAGAGGCCAGTTGCTCTCACAAATAGACCTTGAGAGACTGAGTGTTAGATCTGGGCCTTAATCAAAGGGAAAAAAGAGTAAAGGAATCTTCAAAGGACGCCTCACTATGCAAACGAACAGATCTACGAGCTGTTTCATTGCAGAGCCAACTTTTTCACTGGTAACAACTGAAAAATGATATTTTCTGCAGTGAAGTGGACAGGTTTGAAGTTTTGGAAAGTTTGTGAATCCTGCTCAAAAAAAGCTGTCAGAAAACTGCCACTTGCTGGGCTGCTGTGTTAAAGATGGCAAACCTGCAGCACTGTCGTCGTGGGATTTGGCCTGACCTGGGGCTGTTCACGATACGCAGATTTGTGACTTTCTTCCTGTTCCTTATCAACCACTGGAAGTTTTGTAAATCATCAGAGCCTTCATTAAATACTGAGATTGCTTCCATTGTGTACAAAGATGCCTCGAGTTGTGCAGTTTCAGCACACCCATCCTGCAGTGTCATTTCAGAACAGCAGCTCAGACAAAGCCTGGTAATTAATACTCACCATAATTGACAGAAATATGGAAAATGCAGCTTCAGGATCCCTACTGCCACGCGCAGTGTCCAACGTGGAAGGTTTTACACGTTGACTGCTCACCAATCCATGGATGCCAGGACGTGCAGCCTCTGCCAGCTGCAGAATGGGGTCTGGTCAAAGTCAATCTGGTGGTCAGGTTTATGTTAAGAACTGTAGTTGCGCACCTGAACCTGAGCCAAATGACAAAACACCATCGTTATCAAATAATCTGAGAGGTTGCATGAGTGCAGGAAGCCTTGACAGGCAACAGTGAGCTTTCTTGAAGAGTCTAAGGAATTATTCCTGAACATTTGATAAATCTACTTTTTTTCAAAGATGTCGGTTGAATCACTCTAGAAAGAGCCTCATACTAAGGCTGCATTTTGTGAAAAAGAAAAACCAGAGGCATTGTCACAGTACTGAAAAAGAAAAAATGTCTTCCTCCATCAGGAATAATCACTATCAAGAAGCTGGTTTTGAAATTAATTTTGTTTCTGTATTGCAGCTACACAGATATTAGATGTGCATGAACACCCAGGAAACACTTTTGTTCTGACCTTGTTGCAATTTTTAACTACTTTACACAGTTTGTACATGCCTAAACCAGGCCTGGGCCTGCAGAGGGTCACTGGATTCCCTTCATTCACTGGAACTAAATTAGGACCGTCAGAAAAAGTCACTGTCTGCCTCAGAAAATGTGGGAGTTTCTGTGTTAAGGATTACTCCGCATTCAGTCAATTTGGATAAGGAATATCAGGTGAAAAAGTTGATTCCCGCTCACTCAGACTACTGATGGTGAAATAAATAAAACATTTTAAAAGGGCAAGCCAGTCCATGTGTCTACACTTAATTTTAGAACTTCATGCTTTATTTAAAATTCTTATACACAGGTAGAAAATACGGCATTTCACATTAAATACTTCATTTTAATTAAAATATAATAGCAGGGAAAAGATCTCAAACAAACACACTCCCTCTAAAAGGAAAAGAAACCAAGCCAAAACCCGACATGACAGAGTTGTATCACAATTCTTGGAGTTTCCTTTTTAAATGTACTGCATGGCGGAGTTGAATTTTTGGAGCCGTTGGGTGTCACAGTTGTATTTGAAAGTAGAAGAGGCTGCAGCTGCCTCAAATTCCTCAAAACTGTCTGAGACACCTCCAAATACAAATCTGGGATGGCTTGTCCCTGAGAAGAAATTGGTGCACAAGTTCTAGATCCTTGCTTGCTGCAGGCACACGGAGGCTCTTTTCCTCTGCCCTGACATCCACAGCAGGCCTCAAGGAACACATTTGATTTGTTTGTTTCTTTGTTTGCTCGCTCTTTTCTAATGAGCTTGGGGTGAAATTCGGATATGGAAACGCTCTCCCCGGCTGACGGTCAGGGCCCAGGAGAATCACGCGGAGCTGCCCCAGTTCTCATCATCTTCTCTTCGGCACCTGCATGGCCCAGGCGGGGATTCTGTCCAGCCTTTGAGCCACCTCTTCTCAGGCTGCTTCTTCCCTCCCTTGTGCAAAATCTAGGTGGATTCCTAAATGGATGCTGTGATTATTAACTGCTGCCAGAGATGGCAATGATACTTAATACTTCCCTTTCATGGAGGGTTTTAATGAGGTTATTGTGTGAACAGTCTGAAAACTCTGATATATGATAAAGCTCTCATTTTTACTACAATTCTGCACATTATACATTTTTAAGAATGATCAGTGCTTTGTTTCTATTTAACTTCTTTAGAACAGCCTTTTAAACTAAAAAAAAAAAAATAATAAAGCAATAATCCTTTAAATTAAAGGTAGCACTGCGAAAAGGTTTTCTGTTCAAGTTGGTCAAAAGAAACTTGGGCCTGCAGCTACGAGAACACCTGTGTGAAACTGAGTCTTACATACAACACATGACAATGGGGCCCTGTGGAGATATTAGCATTCAAAAAGCCAGAGAGGACAGGCAGGAAGGGCAGGACTGAACTTTTACAATGCCTCTTCTACTTTAGCTTCCTCTCTTTTGGGCCAATATTAAAAGAAAAAGAAAAATCCCTTAGATGTCATTTACTGTATGCCAACGTTTCCTGGCTGCAAATGTAGCCCAAACCCAATTCCTTCACTTCAGTGCAACAGAAGGTCCAGAAACAGTTGTTTTGCATGACAAATTACACTGTTACAGCCACTCTTGTAATTAGTACGGAAGGTAGATATGTTAGATTTGGGGGGATGGGGGGGAAACCTGCAAAAGATTAATCGCAGTCTATTAAAATTCTAAATTCATCATCACTGGAAATTTTTGTCGTTTTATGCCAGAGTGGAAGAATTCCAACGCATTCATGAAGTGAATCCAGTATGTGCTAATCTGCCATGCCAACCTCATTCAAACTTGAGGGCCCAAATGTATTATAAAGCATAATTACTCCAGAGCGAAAATCTTAAGCAAAGCTTTGAGGGCTGTGTCTGTGAAACACAAATTGAAACTGCCATGGTTCATGTATAAACAGAGAACTTAATCTAATAGAACCCGTAAAAGCAAGACCTTCTTAAATTGCCCCAGGTATCAAAACATAAGAAGTGTTATTAGAATGTCCCTATTTCGTAATGGTTTTGAACACTGCTCATTTTAAAATGGATTTGAAGACCTCCAAAGAAGTGAAGATTTCCATGTGCTTTAAATTAAGCATTTTTAATGTCTTCTCTATTGGCTAGCAAGTGCCACAGTAAAACTATTTTTTTAAACATAATTATGTCTGCAAACATGCAGTATTTAGGTAGATTATTATGAGTCTATGTATCTTTTTTTTTTTTTTNCTGGTTTTTTTTTTTTTTTTTTTTTTTTTTTTTTTTTTTTTTTTTTTTTGTGGTTAGGTTCAGTTGCATCATAGAATATAAAAGATTTTTACTAATGTATTGTCAGTCCCTGAAGTGTGGTAGAAGAGGAGATAGTCTTTCTTCATTAGACTTTTTCAAGATAGCGGTGTAACTTCTGAGAATACCATTCAGGGCCATTTAAATCAGTTCATCATTTCTTTCTTTAAGGTAATCATAGAAGTCTTCTTTCAAAAAGCAACCTGCTGAAGACAAGTGGGGTCAAAGCTGACAAAAACAAATTGTTCTTCACTACTGAAAATCCCATTTGGTAGTGAAAAGTTCATTTTAAACCAGGATTCCTTTTCTGAGCTTTGAGGAACTTGTATTTGCTTAGCACAAGGGAACAGAGGTTAAGTGCAAAACAAACCTCTTCTGCCCTTCTTGTCTGACTGCAACATACTTAAAAAAAAAAAAAAAAAAAAAAAAAAAAAAAAAACAAAAA
>VZRN01005387.1:333750-384762 GCA_013397935.1 Dasyornis broadbenti
AAAAAAAAAGGCAACAGCAAATCCCTGGCACTAGCATTTCTTTACTTTTCCATAATATCCATAGCTTAATTTATCCCAAAATTATTATGGCTTGATGATCAGCTGACTAGGAACACTCCCCGTAATTTTCACTGGCTGTTTGCAAAATATTACGTCTGGGTAATTTAATGCGAGTTACTTTCAGGAACGCCTGCTCAAAATCAAACACACATGAGCAGATGAGACATCTCAGTGCGTGATAGCACTAGAAAGAACAGTTTGTATCTGACTGCGTGACTGCTGATGGGAACACACCAAAATCACAGGAAATGCAGAATGGAGAGTCCTAATGTGCTAAACCGCGTTATCTCTGTTTCTGTTGAAATTGTTCTCTTTCAGCAAACCTTTCCCCACATTTTTCCCTGCTGGGATAGATGGGGGTTGAAGGATTTGCTTCTACTCCATATGCATCAAATTACACGGTGAGTCGTTTTGTTCTAAGCTGAAGTTTGCTGTTAGAGTTTACCCCGTGTGAGTCCTGACCTAACGGGCCTTAGACGCACTTAAGGAGTGAGTGGAAAGTATGGAATGTCCTGGAATCCTTAGAGTGGCTTTGCTGTTTGTTTCAGTGTAGGTGCTGTCCAGCCATCTAATAATGCCAAACATTTTAGCCATGAAGTGGCTGAAAAATAGGAGTCTCTTTGCCATGGCCCAGGGAGTGACTCATGTCCAGGACAATGTCCCAGAAATCACTTTGATATCTCATTTTCATAGCTGTCCGCAACCATTAGGACACAGCATTTCTTTCCTTCTACCTCAGTTCTGGATCAAAATTTATTTCTCCAACTCTGTCTTCTCTGATATCCCCGAACCCCTTCTCCACCACCCTCTGATTGATAATTCCATTCCAACTTTGGGAGAAAAACCAGCATTCGCTGTTGGCGTTCACATTCCGTCTGCCCCTCCGAGGTCCGGGCTCCCATCACAAGGCTGATGCTGCCCAAGGGAAGGCCCTGGACACCAAGCTCCTCCTTAGACTGGTGCTGACCAGGGATGGGCAGCAAGGCAAAAAGAGGAGGCCAGCAATGTCGTAAAGAGGTACAGGAATACTGAGAGAAGGAAGAGAGAGGAGAAATGAAAGAGACGAGTGGTTCGTGGGCAGAAGCTGTAAAAGAAGAGCGGTCAAAAAGTTGAGGGAGATGGTGATGAGAGAAACTACATTTTCTTTTTCACGTATAGAATGAAAAAGCTTATAGAGTTTCAACTTTAAAATAAATGTTTATTCGCAGTATTCATGCAAATACGTCCAAAAATAAAAGAAGAACTCTGCAACAGGGACTACTTTTGGTACTATAGAGCTCAAAATAAGCTACAGGTGCTATAATATTAGACGAAATGTAACCAAAAAAAAAAATCACCGTTACACAAATAGGGTATAAGGGCATACTGACTGTCCATCATTTCTGAGTTCATTATTCTGTAAATTTGATTTTTATGTCTGCTTAAAAAAAATTCTTGAAATTTTTGGTTTGCAAAATGAGAATTGGATCAATTCAGAAGCACTAGATGCTGGTGTATGGGAAACCAAGCTGGTAAACACAGATTTAAAGGACTTGTGAAGGTTCTAAGCAGAAACAGCTTTCGATCATTGAAGTTTTGCTGCTCTGTCAACATCATCCATAGCTTTGACTGTCTTTTCTATTCTAAAATAGCTAAGTCGTAAAAATAAATAATAGAGATACTATCCAAAGGTTGCTTTAATCATGGATATTGACCCTACACTAAAACAAGGATGGAAAGGTTTGTCAGGAATACCTTTATAATCTCAGGGTTTTCCTTCTCACAGTAGCCGAAGGATTTGCTACTGGAAAGGACCTTGAACAGACCCCTCTGCCTTGGAGAGGCCCTAACCAAACCAGCCAGGAGCTGTGTTGATTCACCTCTGTTTTCTGGCTACCCCAGAGGAGTGGGTACAGTTCGATTTCTTCTGATTATCTGAGGCTGCAGGGGGAAAAAAACCAGACACTGTTTTCCTTCAAAGGCTAGTAAGAAATGAAACATTTTTTCCAAGCAAATTTGAAACGCTGGTTCTGTCATCCCTGTTCACTTCCTTTCGAAGCTCGCTGCATTTGCTCTCCATTTTTGCGTTGCCTAAACACACTGAAGTGAAACTGGTTCAAGGGAGCTAAAAGTCGTGTATTATTTGCATTAATTTTTTGCATGAGGAAGTCTTGACCAACACAGGTTTAAAATGACCGCGTGGTTCTTTACATTTACAGAGCAGAAGAAGAAAAAGAAAAATTATAAGTGATGGAAAATAACTTGTAAATACACTCGATTCCAGAGCGTTTTTCTGTGATAGTCAAACAGGCCCTCAAACTACGTTCCTAAAATTTTGCTTTATTGCAAATGTTTTAATGTTTATATAGGAGCTGACTCTCCAAGTCAAAAGAACTCGGTCCCCAGGTATTCACCCAGTGTTTGCATTGCTTCCCCAAAGCTTATGATAAATGGTACTTTTCCTTCAAGTATTTGCAGGCGTCTGTCGTGTACCCACTGAGTTTCTGCACTGAGCTCCTGTGGAAATGGGAAATCTCTCCTGTGGAAATCTGCCCCGGATTTCCCATTTCCCATTAGAGTCCCCTGAAGACAATGCATAGGCAGTGACACTGCTCCTAAATCCTCAGGGAATCTAACACTTGGAGTCAAGTGCACCTAGAGCACGATTATATAAATCTTGTAAGAACAGGCTTTAATTGTCTGGAAGAAAAAACAGACATTCTTTAATTACTTTTGCTTGCTTTTCTTGGCTTTAGATTTGCTATAAATGGTGATGGCAGCTATGATAATGTTATCCTCCTTAGAAAATGGTTGTTAGAATCACAGAGGCGGGGATATGGCTGCTCTTGTGAAATTCTGCCCTTAAGATCCAGGAAAAAGTTGGGCCAACTCAGAAATTGCCCGGTTTAGTCTGTTTCTTTTTGATCTCACAGGAAAATTCTTGTAAAATGCTGGGTTCAAGTACAGGAGCTGAAAACCTGTGGCTACAATATGTGAGCCACAGGTGCAACCTAAAACTGAAGACAGACAGAAGCCTCAAGGTGAGGCAAAATAATTGCTAAAATTGACAGTCTAACATAAGTAAAAAAAAAACAAAACCAAAGAAACCAACTCATCCAAGTGTGCATATCTGTGGGGTTTTTTTATTGTTTCACTAATAAGAATAATAATTGCCTAAACAGATGTCATAATGACTGAAATAATATGTGGAGGATTAATTCCAGGTAGATTGAGTATGGTGCAGAATCACGTCTTCTTGTCAGACACACGAGGTCCAAGCCTTCCAGAGCAGTAAATGTCCTTTATTTGTGTCCTTTATTCAGGGTCTGGCTGTGACTGGTAGGATTTGGCTAAGCTGACTTAAGTGAATAACAACAGCAAACAGACAACACGGTGCAGTAACAAGTTGGCCAAGGTGGAACGAAACAAAAGCAGCACAACAAAAGAGCAGAGCGGTGACCGCGATGGGTACAGGGATCCTTACAAAAGCGACACATCACAAAATCACACCCATCAGGGTAACAGAAGAACTGCCCAGCACAATCCAGCTCCGGGAATAAACCTTGGTTTGCGTCTTGGGTTGCCCCAGGGCCCAGGTGTCCTGGTTCCACTGGAAGCCACAGAAGCGCATGTTCCTACTGCACCGTGGTGCCTGGCTCTGTTTTTCCTTAATTCCAAAATAACTTTTGGCAGCAATTTTCTTATTTCTTTTTCTTTTTTTCTTTTCTCTTCCTTGTTTTTGGAGAAAAATAGAAAATGGCAGAAGGGTTCAGATATGGAGCTGCATTTAGAGAATCATAAGTTCCCTCTTTGGTGCCTCAAAGTGCTTTCTTTCATATTAATCTAGGACACAGTTTTTACAAAAGTCACAGAGAGTCTGTAATTTTATGTAGAATATTAAAATAATTGCTTTCTGTAGCTGCTTGCATTTTAAGTCAATTCACTGTCTAAAAAGCTACAATATATTTCAGTGTCACTTTTTTCAGCTACAGCATTTTAAACCACAAAAATTCCCTCTTTCAGGTCAGTGCAGAATGCACTGAGTAGGAATCTGCCAATTTCCTTTCATGTTTGATCTTTGCTTCCTTGATCATTTCCGTAATCTCTATCACTTTGGCTGTCTATGCCTCCACTTGTAGCATTAACCTTGATGTTTTGTAATAGATGTCTCCCATGGCCTTTGCTCTTTCCTGTTCTCTCCCTTAATTTCCTTGGCTATCCACACTAGTGGATTTCTTCCCTTACAGCCTATTTATTTCCCAGTGTTATGTTCCTTCCTTGGACTCCCATTTAATTAAAGCTGCACTGTCAACCTGAAAATCACATTTCCATCTGAAAGTGTTTTGTCTTCTCTCGTTACACGAAGCCCTTGAGATGCCTCTGACTAAAAGGCAGAGTGGACTGGGGGGGTGTGTGCCCTGCCTTCTGTCATTTCACTTCACTTGTGTAACAAGTCCAGCACTATTTTAGTGTCTGGCATTTCTGCTACCTGAGACAGTTCTGCCACTGGCTGTTTGCAGGAGGAGGAGAGAAATAACTCTTCCAGCCTCCCATCATTTCCCCCGTGGCCTTACAGGAATGTGTGAGTCAAGATCAAGTCAGTACCGAATGAATTAAGGTGTGTTACAGTGCTGCCCGAAAAGAAAATTAAACTCAAGACCTCTTGCTCCCCCAGTTGTTAGGGAAGGACCAGGATGTGTATGGGCAATTCAGGGATGTTTTCATTAGTGCTTTCATGACTTCAGAAAACACCTCTGTTTGTTCTGTGCTTTTCCCTGCTCTGTTATTATGTACCAATCACAGAGCAAGTACGGCCCTCTCAAATCAACAAAACGTCAAGTAAAGAAAAGTTCTTTTTGTTTCTAAGCACCCTCCATTAGGAGAGAAATTACCCCTGCTGCACCAAAACTCTGTTCTGGGAGAGTATTTACTTATTTAAATGTCTAATTTTGAAACCTCACCCAAACCAGTTTTATAATAGCATTGTCATCCCTTCCTTGCTTCAGCAGACACACTTGCACTCGCACAATACAGAAGACATTATGTGCTGCATACTTCAAACCCATCTGAAAATAGTAACAGTAGCCTCTGTGAATTATGAATATGGAGATATTTATGTGTTAGTGTAAAACGGAGAGATAACATACAGAGCACAATTAGAAAATGTGGTGGTGATTTATATCTTTAAGTTCTGGCCTTCATAAATTAGGTGGCTGGAAAGACTGACCACAGTGACACCATAACTGAGCTGCCCAAGTTCACAAGGACCATTTCTTTTTTTTCTTTTCCCTTTTTTTTTTTTTTTTTTTTTTAAAGTACTCTGCAGTGTTGCAGGTGGTGGATGTAGATCGTTTGAGTTGTTGTAACAGCTAAGATCACTTTGCAAGGGTAAGACAGGGAAGGAGTACAGAAAAAGGGGTCATCTCTTTGTATGAAAGGAAAAGTAGAATTTTCTTAATAGAATTTTGGGGGGTTTTTTGAAGGCTTCGTACCACTCATGATTTTCTTGCTAACATGCTCAGTCATATAATTTCTTGGTTTTTATACTCAAAGCTAATGAATTTCAAACATTTTTACACAAGAGGGAAAGAGGGTTTCTGAAAACCCAGTCCACTAAAAATCCTGCACTGCACAGCCATCTCTACCCTCTGGATTATCCCATGAAAGGGAAATTTCTCCACACTAATATTATTATTTAAATTGCCTAAATCTTTCACTGGGTATTTAGTAAATTCAAACCATGTTTATCAATATTTTCTGATTAACTGCAACGGCAGATTTTGGCAAAAGACCTTTTATCAAAAGAACTTGCACGCTTGCTTCAATGTAGAATGTTTTATTCCTCCTGGTAAAGGAATAAATGCTGTCTGGCCAGATCTCAGTGCTTTCTAAGAGTATTATACTCTATATTGAAAAATATTACAGTAAATAGATGTGAATTTACTAAGGTCTGGAAAGCAATGGCTTGCTCAGTGCATGGGTGAATTTCTTAATAAAGGTGCCTGGTCAGGGTTAGATGTCTGTTTACCAGGGAGGGTTATCAGTGCTTTGCCTCATGCATTGTCACAACCCCAGCTTTAGATCAGGGTGTTATTGCCTGGCAGTATTTATTTCTGTTCCTAGTCTGAAAGTACTCAGTCTCAAACACTAAAAAAAAAATAAATAAATAAATAAATAAATAAATAAAATACAAGCTCCTTTCTTGTTTAGTTTAAACACATTTTGATTTTCTGTAAACCTGAGAATTAAAATTCGGTTTTTATATTCATAAAAAAAAAAAAAAAATTATTCCTGAAATCCAGAATCCAGATCAACTTATTATGTTGTTAAAACTTTTATTGTCCTTTAATTGTACTTAAAAAAAAAAAATAAAAAAATTAATTGAGACATTTTGTTTAACAGAATGGAAGGGAGAACCTTGCGTGTTGTACTCCGTGGAGTGTGAACGTGGCCCGTGCGTAGAAGAAAAGAACCTGCCTGTAACCAAAGGTCCTCGAGCTGGGCTGTACTCACTCACAGCCACCAGCAGCAGTTCCCTTGTGCTCTTGCGTTTCAGCATTCCCCTGCTGTCGGGGAAACCACGCTGATGCTCTGAGCAGGGCCCCTGGGGAGCTCTGCTGCGGCATCCCCTGGGAGTCAGTTTCTAACAGGAAAAATGAATTCTCGGTGGCAAACCCGACAAATTCCCGCTGTGGAGTACTTAGTGCAGTTTTACGTTGCAAATTTGGCAATGTGTGATGGCAAAGACCCCTCCTGTTCCATGAGGCAGCCCTTGGAGGGCACCCGCAGTGCTCCAAATTCTGGAAATAAATGTTTATTTATTCATAGAGAGCTGTACCTGAACAAGGGTTCTGCTGACCGCGGTGAACGCGTGACTCAGGCACCAAAGGGAGTTTTCTTCCATCCGGTAAATGGAAGCTTTGGATACCCTCCTGACTGGGAGAAGGAGTCAGATTTTAGTTTATAGACTAATTTATGCAAATATCATATCTTAACACATTATTTTTTTCACGTACATATTTGAGCTGTTCCTCTGATTCAAATGAAAGATATCTGATTAGATTTAATTAGCTGTTGGGAGAAACATAGTGAGGGCTTTTAAGCCCTAGAAAGGGCAGCAGTGGCTGGAGAGCTGATTTAAGAAAATGTCAAAATTAGGAAATATGTCTTTTCACATCCTGACAGTCCTTACATTTTATTCTAAAGATTGAAAGAAAAGGATTTTATTCCTGAGGGACTTTCAGAGCACTCTGATGTTCTCCACAGTCCTGACACTACTTGACTTCCTGCAGCTTCTTGGAAAGGACAGAGCAAATGTTTCATTACCTCTTTCAAAATCATTGGGACAGATCTTTTGTACCAGTATTTCCTGAGGCTAATGAAGAACGATATTTTGAGGATGCTAAAAATTCTCATTATTTAAATTCTTAGTGAAACCCCATCCACCACTGCTGTTAAAATTCTGCTTTTCTTTGCATTGCTGGTAAGAACTCAGACGCGTGTTAGCTGGGAATTGAAACTGGGGCATATAAGAATAATTCCTTTTAATATCATAACTATCTGAACAAACAGCACATCATTTTCTTAATAAAGCTCAGAGTCAGAGTGTCTTGTTGGATATTCATCTGCTTCCCAACGGTGTCATAATGATGCCAAAAGCACTTTTTCCACCTGCACTTGCTAAAGAGCTTGTCCCCTTTTCTCTCCAAGTCCCCCAGAATGGTTATCCATGGCTTTTTGTTCCCAGGTTAAATTACACCGAGCATCTTGTACGGTTTATTTTCCATTTTCAGTTCAGCAGCGTTGTGGGCACAGAGCTTATTATCATGTGTTGGCTGGGTTTTATGTGCTGTTTCTGTATTCAAAGCAGGTTCTTGGTTTCAGTCTCTTCTTTGGATCTTTCAAATCTGTTCCTCTTGTCATGCTCTGCCCTTGTAACTGAGATGAGCTGAGGCATTTGAGATAACCCTCTGCAGGTATTTTGGCAGTTGCAAGAAAGACAGTGTCATTGGCAGGGTATAATTCAGCATTTTCTTTCACTCTTGATCCTTGAGGATTATTGACCTGCCGAATACATAGCTCAGCCTGTTAAGTATAATTTTTAGTTGCTTTCACAGTGCACTTGAAGAGACGGTGAGGTATGAAGACAGGATTATGATTGTTACCTTCAGTCAAATTAAGCGATGTTTAAATCAGGAGAAACTTCACAATTAAAGACGGCTTGCACAAGGATCAGTTTTGTCCAAGTGCACTAATGGGATTTTAATTTTTGATTAAAATCTGATTCGCCTTTCACCCAATATGGATGAAAGGAACTTCAGTGAACTCATTGAACCTTCACAAGTAAAAAAAAGAATAAAAAGATATTTTCCATCTCTGTAGCTTAGCATTTTTAACAGTAACTGCTGGAAAATAGGTGCACATGCACATACTCAGTGGCATGTGTTCAATTTTTTCATTTCTCACGATAATGTAGGAATGGGTAATGTGCTATCTCTGAAATGCCTGGTACCTTAATGTGTAAGATAGAGCAAAGTAAAATGAGTCTTATTCCTCTCTCATTTCACAGGAGAATTAATTTTGACTATTGCTTTCTATAGATTTGCATGATGGGAACTTAGGTTAAACAGTCTTCTCAGCTTTTCTGTCCAAATTTACGATGGGAACAACTCGTTGTAAGTCTCATTATCATAATAAAATCCCATTACAGTTTGCTGGGGGAAAAAACCCCAAACAGAAACACTTACAACATTTGCATGCAAGTCCGCTTTAGTGATTGGCATCTTTGTGATACCCAGGTGCTCTGCATGCTTCTTTATGAGAATTGAATTACGTGACCTGGAAGTTCAGAGCAAATGTTGAAGCTTTACCAGTCCTTGAAAAGCAGGAAGATGGAGAAGATGTTGCAATACTTGTTAGCGAAACTATGTGGAAATTGAATTACAGATGCTCTCAGGGCCACATCCCATCCTTAGATAATTTACAGAAGCAAGTTATCTCCCTGACCCTCAAACCTCCTGTGCAACTGCTTCCTTGCTAAATAAAAACAACTAGATCATCTACTTTGACAAGCCAAAGCTGGGAATCCATTTTTAATGCCCAAGCCTGGCAGGCTCTGTCCCTCGCTCAGTATTGCAGGGTCTCCCCTCCTTCTGCAGCTGGAGGTGCTCGGTGTTCCCGGGATGATGCCTCCAGCACGTGTGGGCAGCGCCTTTGTGGGTTTCTTCTGTCTAGTGGCGGTGAACTGTGTCTGAAAACTTCAAAATGCAAAATTCACTTTGAAATGGGTGATTTCACTCCAAGTTTCCTTGTTACCCTTTCTGCAGTCCCCGACTTTGAAGAAACTGTAGTGAATGTTCTGGAAGAGCCAGATAACACAGGCACTGCAGCCTGCCCTTGAGCTCCGCTACTGGGAAGGAGAGGTTGTCTCTGCTCCAAGCTCGCTCTGATACAGCTGTGCTGCCAATGTGCAGAGCAGATGTGAAATGTGCTGATAAAAGCATTTTTCTGTAGGTGCAGGTAGACTGTTTCATTGAAAGGCACGAAGGAAACGGGCAAAAAACATTATTTAGTCAGGGTTCTTCCCTACCAAAACACACCTGAAGTGGTCTCCTCTCTGTCTGCTTGTGACTCTACAAAGTTGGACCTATTCACTTATTAGCTCATTCAAAAAGGTGTTTAGCCAAAATTCTGAAAGTAAGAATAAGAAAATGGTAGGGCATTAAGAGCAATATTAATAATGTATGCAAAGAAAATGTTATAATGTGTAATACAGTGGTACAGTAAGGGTTTTACCAGATTTCTTTAATTATTTATATATAGAAAAGTCCTGATGTATCAATAGAATGTTAGTTGGGAAAGTGGAAAATAACACTTTTGAGTTAACCTGTTACATTGTAATAATTATGTTATGTTATATTAATTTGTGTCATTGTTTTTAATACCTGATGTAGATGAAAATTTGCAGCACTTTAATATGAGCCATCACAACCAATCCCAGAAGTGTTGGACAGCTTGTTTCCTAGGGGAGAATACTTACACTTTAAATAAGGTTTTGTAGGCAAAAAAGAAAATTCAAAAGTGCTAAAACTCCTAGATAAATTATAAAACTGTGAACTGGATTACAGTAAAATAACACTTCATTAAATTGTAGTGGACTATCCTCATCTTGGAATTTATTCCAGCCTCATTGATGCAAGGCTCACCATTTGAATGGCATCATGACTGGATCAGTTAACTACTCTATCTTGCAAAAATGCCGGAAAAATAAAGCTGTATCGGGAAAGCTAAATGTGCCAGTGGTGCATAGGTTACCTGGATCCTTCATCTCAAAAGCTTCCAAGATAGAAGTAATCCTTTAATCTCCCGAGTGAGTCTCAGGGCTCTCTTTTTTAATGCTGTACTACGTTTTCATGGGCCTTTTTTTTTTTTTTTTTACTTTTCTGAATCTCCTTGGTAAATTTATTCTGTATTTATTAGGTGGTAGAGATGTCCCTTCACCCTTACTGACAGCAAAGGCTCCGGTGAAGTACGTTTTATATAAAAAGAAGATGATTTCCCAGGGTATGCAAAGGGTCATTACTGATGGCAGGAAAAAGATTTTGAACCTGATCTTGGCCGAGTGACAGAACAGATCCGTGAAAGAAAACAGGAGGATGGTACAGAAAATGAGACAGGATGGTGCAATGGAAATACGTGTTGGCTGAATGCGAGTCTTTTGTATCTAGGAGCTGATTCTCATTCAGATCATTTAATTAAAAGCACTGATATTTATTTATTACCTTCTGGTAAATTATGGAGGTTTTGTATATTTCGTTCTGCCCCTTTCACATGAACAGCGCTGCCTGTCTTGTACCCCAGAGCGGCAGCTGGGGAAGAGCACACCATGCGCATCGCTGAATTTGGCCGAGGAGCAGCTGATGAGCCTTTGCTGTGACCAGCAAGCTGTGCAACTTCCAGCCCAGCGCTGATAACGTGCACGTAGCAATAACAGGAGGGGTTAGGTCGTCTCAGCAAAATTACAGCTTGGAATATCCCTTTAGCTGTGAGCAATTGCATCATAACCTGTGTTTGCGTCAATGATGTGCTCCCTCCTGAATTCCCTGTGCGTGCGCAGAGCAAGTCTGCAAGCCCTGCCCAGCTGCCCTGGGCCACAGCACCTCAGAGAATGAGTGCGAAGGAATGACCCACGGACTCTGCTCACACCATCAGCTCAGGCTCTGCCCTAACCTGTGCTGGACTCCTGGCTCATGGACCCTCCAAACCCATGGCTCTCCCTTTCCTTTTCCTTATGCAGTGACTGTCGTGGGTGATGGTGTCCAAATGCCTGGCATTAGGCTGGAGTTTATTCCGCCTTCCAATATAGTGTGATAAATTTCCAGTTTCCAATTGAAACTGCAAAAGTTCTTAATCCTAACCACCTGCTTCAGATCTGTTTTATTTTTGATTAATTTATTCCTAACTTTTGATGCAAGACCTAGTTCTGAGTATTTTTCAGCACAGGGTCCAAGAGAGGAAGAATAATGGCAATTTGTGCAATGTATTTCCATCTCCTTCTCCTTTGAACATTATTTTAAATATATTCTGTCAGATAAATCATCAAACATCCTTGTGATTTCCTTACCAATGAATTCTTTCTTTCTGTAATGCTAATTAAGGGTCTGGTGAAGGCAATGGACAAGCGACGTTGGGCAAATTCAGCTTGGCCTGAGGCTTGTCTTATCTTCAGACTGACTCCAAAATCTGTGGTTTAAAGTGCCATAGCAAGAGAAGTGCTAAATCAGTAGAAAGGTTAAAGATAGCAGTAGCTTGTGTTATCATCTAATGTGAAGAGGAGAAGATAGCAGAAATAAGTAATACAGCTGAGTCTGAATTGTACAAATTAGGATGCTTTGCTTAATTTAAAAAGTTTCAAGAACTGAAAAGGACTTGGTACAGTATACATCCATTACAAGAAGTTTCTAAAAATACCTCAGGGGGGCATTATTGAAATAATACGCATATAAGATGCACTTTTCTCCAAATATTTTTATCTGAAAAGTCCTATAATTTTTTGTATTTGCAGTTAATTGAAAAATCACGCTCGGCATGTGAAATCAAAATACCGTCTCATCATCTTCTATGAGGAAGCTCAGCATGGCATTCCCATGCATTTTGGTTGGTTTTAGTTATATTTTCCTATCAATTATTGACCCTTTCCTGCTTTCTAATGTATTAGCTATTCTGAAATTTTAAAATTTGCATATGTAAGTTTTACTCAGCTACAACTATTTTTAAAAAGCTGGTTTACATCTTCGCAAAATTATCTCTAAAAATTCTATCAGCATTGAAAATGAAAGGAGTAAGAGTACCTTGTCAGTGAGTTATTTTACACACATATAAAATATACCTTCTTCTTTCTCCCTTATGAGAAGAAGGGGTTGAAGCATTTTTTAAGTTGACACAACAAATAAAGAATGCATGTTTTAAAGGGAAAAAAATGAAATTAAGAATTTTCAGTGTGCTGTCAGTTGCAGATAATTAGGCTAATTTAGGTGAGCTCAAGTTACCAATTAGAGTGTAACCGGCTATTTTTAGGAATAAGAACTCAGGGCCCCTCTTAATCAGTTTAAAAAAAAAAAACCAAAACCAAAACATCTTTTGTGCCACAAGTCATCTCTACAAGAGAACAATTTTTTTCCATCATTCACATCCATTTCACCTCGTCTCTATTAGAAGGTTGATATAGGTAGATTAAGAGCAATATTCTGCAGTACATGAGGACTTTTTTAATGCTTTCCATGCACTCACCCTGAGTGGCTATTACAGGAGGTATCTTTTTATATAAGCATTTGTTAAGAGAGTTTAAGTGATGGGAAAAAAAAGCAAAGTGCAGTTAATACAACTTTGGTTTTTTATTACTTGGGGTTAGCCAGCTGGAAAAGTGGCTATCTTGCCTTGAACTGCTTTGCCATTTAAATGTATCAGCATCTGGAAGCTCTCTGTGGAATACAGCTTTTATTTACCTGAAAAGGCGTCACTGCTGCCATCTGACTGAGAACTGTCATGTTGGTTAGTGATTAATCTTCTGAGGTGCAATTTCGAAATTCACTGAGAGTAAAAGGTGGGATCTGGGCCAGCAAAAAAGGAAGTATTGGGTGTTGGTGCTGCCTGCTGTGAGATGCTGTGATAATCCCCATCCCTGGAATGTGGGGAGTATTGGAGGATGGGAGAACTTAGGAGAGACTTTTCTCAATAGCAAATCCAACTGCCAGGGAGATGCCGGACTGACCACGTGCACCTGCAGGGGTTGCTAAGGGGGCTTCATGACCAGCAGAGAGGGCATTTTGGGAGGTGGTTCGAGCTGCACTAATGCCCAGGGCCTGAATTTCTGTCATTGACTGAAGAAACCAACAACCCCTGAAAGCACTCGAAGTTAATGTTGTGGAGATGGTGTGTGGTGAGGGGCACAAGGATGGACGCAGCCATCAATCTCAGAGCCTTTTCTCAATGAGTACAACTCTCCATAGCAGATAGAAAAGGTGGCAAACTCCCTGGCTTGTGTCCCACAGGGACACAGGAGATGGGATTGGCCTCCTCTCCAACTCTAATAAAGTGGAGCTCCAGCTGCTCTGGAAATCAGGGACTGTTTCTCTTTGTAACCACGAGGGCATGGACTGCTGTAAATCCACTTGGCTTCATTCCATCCTTCTATTGACCTGACTGAAAGTGCACCGCAGTCCAGTACCTTACCTGGGGATAAAAGAGCAGAGTGAGATCATAGGCATGTCCCTGCTCTGCTATTGCTGTTCTTTTTCCTCCTGTTTGATTTTATCTGCTCAGAGACGGAAATGGCCTGCTTTCCCGCTGGTGCATCTTATATGGTCAAATGGACTTTTGCTGAGGTGACGCCCAAATTCCCCATAAATGATCATTTTTTGCCTGGAAAAGGTCTCATTGTGGGCACCTCAGGACTCACATTTAACTGGGAAAAAAACCGAAAAACCTCAGCAGTGGAAATTCTGTGGTGCAGCCCTTCAGCCTAGGATTAAAAATCTCCTGTGAAGGAAGCAAATTAAACAATTATTTATTCCCCCACTTTCACTTGGTGAAACCCCACTAGTTTGTATCACATATTGACACACCTGGAAGGTCCCTGAGGTCCTTTCCCACTATTTCTCACAAAAACTGTAGGTCCTGCCTTGGTGGTGCTGTGTCACATGCCAGGCAGGGCAGTGCTCTGCTTTCTTCGCTCTGGGGCTGATTTCATAGCAGGGCCGTTATCAAATAGGAGTGGGTGGTAGCAATATCACCTGTGGCTGCCTGAAGACATCAGCTCCTGTATTCACGAGTCTTCGTACCTACAGGAGGCTGCTGCACCGGAAATGAAATAGTGAACTGTCAGATGGGAAAATGGAGTTAGTCCTGGTTTATTCTGCCAGGAATAAGGAAAAATAAAGAAGACCAAAAATACCCCCCAAACTCAAGCCAGTGATTTTCATTTAAAACTGCTTGTGCGTGGTATCTTTTAAAGAGAATGTGTATTTCTATTCAGCGCTGTTGCCAGGTCAAACACGGCTGTTTTCACATTTGACTGCAGAGGTTCTGCTCAACCCTTAGCCATATATTCTCCTTTAAAGAAAGGAATGTATCTGGAGGTAGTCTTTTCCAAGAACAAAAATCTCCTTGATCTGTCATTGCAGGTGGGGTTAAGAAGAAGCTCAGCTTTATTAAGTGCTGTGAGAAAACCTTTATGTCCCTCACAAGATTTAGACAGTGCACGTGCAATTCCTCTGCGTGCTTCTAAATGTATCAAACAGGGAGTAAGTGGAAAATTCTAAATGCTAAACTTCATATCATTCTTCTCCAGCCAGAAAAATAATTAAATAGCAGGTTACATCACTGCAATATTGTCTGTGTTGCTGAGACTTCATTAAGAAATGCTGTTACAACACAGATGATACCTTTTCACAGAAAGGATGAAATGCATGTGATAGCTGTCCATTAACAGATAATTTAAGCTGACTCCAGAAAACACTCAGATCCAGTCTTCCGTGGATATCTTCTTTTACTGGCAGTTTTGCCTGCATTTTCATTGCTTGCAATGGCCATTTAAGTGAAGAAATGCAACTCCCAGCATGAAAGGATTATTTTGCTAATCTTCCTTAAAGCTTCCCCCCGAGTATTCTATCAATATGAGGTTGTTGGTAGGAGACAACTTAAACCTAAAATAAATCCCGTTTTTTGGAACTGTGATTTGGAGTTGCACAGCATTCCACAGTCATGTGGAAGGGTATTTAGTAGAATGCTTGTTATTCATTCTTTCAGATTCTGCTGTCCCTTAAATCTAAGACCCAATAGGAATAATGTTTTCCTGTAGCTGCCCTGGCAAATACGGTTTTTATTACAGGAGACTCACACAATTTTCAAATCCAATTAGACTCATGCCACCCCGCTGTGGCATACATTAAAATTTAGTAAATGAATCTCATGGAATGACCTGTTTCTTCTGCCATAGTATTTCTTCCTTTTGCTAAAGGCTTCTTCAACCTGAAATTTATTTTTTCTGGTTTTTTTCTGCAGTGGGTTCTTTTAGTAAAAAGGAAATATGGAAACACAGAAAATGTATTCAGAGGCAGTGCTGTAAATGGGACAGCATGTTCCATCTGAGATAATAGAGATGACCCGCTGGTTAAGAAAAGATAAAACCATTTCCAGGGCCCTGAACTAACTGCAAGAGGACCCAAAAGGAAAAGAATTGTTACTGTGTAGGATTTTTAGAAAAGCAAAATGAAACAAAAAAAAAAAAAAACCCAACACCCTTCCACCTCCATCTGACATGGGCATTGGAAATATGTCTCATTAACTAGATGAATCCACTGTCCCAAAGGTACATTGCAATGTGATTTCACCAAGAAAGAAGATTGACTGAGATTCTCCTTAGCAAAAGAGATCCTGGCAAAACCACAGATCATTACAGCCAGAGTTGGAGCTGACAGATTCTTGCTGTTTGACTGACCCTTAATTTTGTTAGGTGTAAGAAAATTTTGTCTAGCGCATCAGAATATGAACTAACACACTAAATATTTTATTCTGTGCTAAATTAAGTATTACAGGCTTTAATTCGTCTTCATCAAGCGTCCTTATAGAAAAGAAAATAGGCACAACTCAGCAGAGTAGGAGAGAGGCATAATAATTAAAGCACAAATAAAATAAATAAAGCGTGTGACTCTATTAAAATTTATTATTAAAGTACTCTTTGCACAATGTGCCACAGCTTTAGCAGTGGGTGGGCGGGAAGAACAGGCAGGAAATGGCTACAGCCTGATGTTCATCCCCTTTCCTCCCAAATGGCCTTTATCCCTGGTTTGGAAGGATAATAATCTACTGGTCACTTTTGCTCAGGGATGGACATGAAGGCAAAATCAGCCTTCTGTCAGAAATGATGTGAACTGGTTGGTTTTTCAGCCATCGATTCACCAATGGCACTTTCCAGTCAAAATAATGTTACTCGAGCTAATGATACTCCAGCTAATGATACTCCCAGCTAATGATACTCCCAGCTAATGATACTCCCAGCTAATGATACTCCCAGCTAACAGCTCTCCGATTCCTGTTTATGCTTTATTTATATCAGCCCATCTACAGGAGCCATTGTCAGCAAGAGATTCTTTTCCTCTTTCAGGCTGGGGAGCACGGATAAAGCTCCAGGCTGTGACAAAGGTGGAGGAACCAGCAGGATGTCCCTAGCCAGGCTCCCTGCGTTCTTCACACAGGGCAGTCCCTCAGGAAGCGCCCTCCGTGTGAAACACTCTTCCTTCACTGATTGCCAGAGAGAGGAGTGATCTGAGCCATCAATATCAGAGCAGAAAAGAACCCTGGAGCCACCAGCTCCAGCCTCTGCAAACTATGGAGGTTGACGTGATCCTCAGGGATGAACGTTTGCCTTGAAATCAGTGACCCTCTCTGCCAGATTACCTCCCTCCTCCCTCATTTAGTCCTATTTCATCTGCATTTTCCCCTTCAGTAATTCTCAGCTATTACTACTACCTGCTTTCCCCATGCTGCCAGCAGTCCTCCCACACCACCCTCCACCTTCTTGTTATTAATTCTTCTTAAGTACTCACAGCCTGTTATCATTTCATCTTTTCTCTAGACAGGGCAAATTCAGCAGCTGGCTTTCTTGCCTAACTACTCTTAATACAATAGCTGCTGTCTTCTGAACTTTGAGGATTTTTTTGTTGTTGTTGTTTGCTGCCTGCCCTAGTTAAGTGTTCTTTTTTCTTCGAATCTGACATGATTTCCTAGTAGGGAACGCTCAGAGCAGTGCAGATGTAGCCTTACCAGCCAGGGCTGTGTAAAACATTTCAATTCCATGTATAATACCTTGCTGCATGTAGCCACAAGGACAGTAATCAATGGGATTGTAAAAAACACTGAATTTTACAGAAATCAAAGGAAAAAACACTGAGCCCCGTGGAAATCCATGAAAGATGAATTAGGACGGAGAGATTAAGGAATTTATAGACTTATATCTTCTTAATAATCCAAAGATAGATATCTGCAGATTTAGATTTATTTTTTAGTTTTTAGAAAAAAGTCCATAAAATCTTAACAAAGACAGAAAGGAATTCTATTTAAAATCCTTATTTCTTCTGTTCTGCAGAAAACGCTTTGGGCCAAGCTCCTTTACTGGTTATTAGCCCATGCTGAGTGCACACAGCCCTTTGCCCTTGGTGTGCAGGGCAGCCCAGCCCGGCCATCACACAGCACAGGGCCCAGAACGCTGCCTCTCCCTGCCTGCCTGATGCACCACATTCTAAATCACAGCATGTACTGAGCGCAGGTGAAACAACTTAGCATAAAAACAAGGTCTGGTTTGAAAGAATCAGCCCCAGTTTGGGTTTGGAGTTAAGAGCATATTGGTAGTTATACTGTGAAAAGGAACATATAGCCTCTCTCTTAAAATTGCTTTTAGATTGAGGGCATGGAAGGGCTGGCTTATTATATAAGGTTTATATTTTTTTATTATTAAAATTATGGCTTATATGTTATATGTTTGCTTTAATTTTAATTGCAAATTATTTTTGCAATAACGCGTGTTCACGATTGTCTGAAACAAGTATATGATACCTCATCATATTTCTCTCTCAACACATTGTGCAAAAATAATGGGGGAGAAGGGTATTCACTTAAAAACATAAAATCTTTAATTAAAGGTATCTATATGGGAAGCTTCTTTCTTTAGAATATTATTAAATATTGCCACCTTCAGGTGAAAGTGTATCTCAACATTTAAGGAGACTCTTCACACACACTCTGACAATTTTTCATCTTAACTATTTTTAAACTGTGTTTATGCTTTTTCTTCTGACAGTAGAGCACAGGAGGGCAGACGGGGTGGTGTGCTGAAATTTGGGGAATTTAAATTCCCTGGGTTTGAGGAAAGAAAAGCAGAGGGGAAGAAAACACCACAGTTAATGCATTAAACCCAAATAGTGTGTGGTTTCCTTGAACAACCCATCCCAGAGAACTTGAATCCTACAGTTTACTTTTATGTTGCTCTGACTCTTGCAAAACTTCTCCCAAGTTCCCTCTTTCTGATATGGGAGAATAAAGATGATTTTTAAAGTGAATAGAATTGGCTTGGTTGAAATTCAGATCAAAGTTAAGCTTAAATTTATAAGAAAAATTTCCTGAATTAAGGAGGGACAACTAATTCTGCTGGAAAAGAAAGGAAATTTACGATTAATTAAACAGTGATATTAATCTGTAGCGAAATTCTCAAAGCTATTTGCCTGTGCCAAACATTTCAATCTCTCTTTAAGTGTTCGGTGAAAAAACAATTATAAATAAAAGTACCCCTGCTAGAGAGGGCACTGACATTAAGTCACATTCACTTTGTCCATGGCCTTGCCTCTGCTGGTTTCTTCCCGTGCTAAGTAGGGAGATTGGTCCATGGCAGCGAGTTATCGATTAACTGATGGCAGGATCCCATTTCCTGCGTACCCAAAGCCAAATCCTTTTGAAACGTGGCATTGCACAAGCAGTGCCTTCCACCCGGAGAAAAATGCCCTGCTGTGCAGTAATAGCAATGGCAAACACTCCCTCTGGACTGAGCATAACGCTCCACTTCCCACTTAAATGGTTTTGCACTGTTGCGCTGAAGAGCTGGCACATTACTCCCCACAGGTGGCTGCATTTCAGCGCCCGGGTGAGGAGAGTCTCTATTTCATCTTTCAGCTGGAGTGAGTGCTAAACATAACGTGGGGCTCCTCCATTTCCACAGGCTATTAACCTTCCAAAACATTTATCTCCGAGGCTAAACTTTCCGGGACTTCAGCTTCAATTCCGGGAAATGTCTCTATTCAAAACCGATGCCTTGAGAGTGAATTAAGTCCCCTTGCAACAAACAGTAACCATATGCCAGAGCTAAACACGGGCTTAAACTGCTTTCTGAACTTATTCCTTCTCAAAAGTAACATTTTTATTCTAGCAAGTTTAACCGAAGCTTCTTCATCCATTTCTGAATAATAAGAGAGTGGCAATGAGACGCATAACCTTACTGAACTTCTGTGCATAAAAGCATTTTAAAACATTGTGCTGGAATGCAAGGTGGTCCTTTATGAACCTCGTGGCCTTCCAGACAGTTTTGTCCGACCCTGATCTTTATGCAGTAAATTTTTGTGTACCTTGCCATCAAATCTTGCTAAACCAGTGTTGTTAACTTTGCCTTATTTCAAACAAATGCATTGTTACTTCTCTCTCACGAGTGAATGCATCACTCCATCCACAGCTAAACAAGATGCGGGATATGCCGTGTGTCTAAAGCATTGCACAACTCTTGCAGAGGAAGGTAATAGCTGAGTATTCAATACCTCATTTTCATTCCCACTGTCGTTCAGAAAATGTGGCCGAAGATGAGATATTCTCTGCGTTTATAAAATGGAGGATTATAACAAAAAATGAAGGGCTGTAGAAGAAGATGGTTAGCCAGAAATACTTTCTAGATAGAGAATACCTCTAGTAGAAAGAGGAAATAAAACTGAAATTAGGTACTAAAGGGAGGAAAATACATCCAACAGTAATTCCGCATTCAGTCACTGGCAAAGGAAGCTTAGCAGTCCAAATAAGAGATTTTGAAATATTTAATCTGCAAGATCTGTGGAATTATGTACAGGAAGAGACATCTTGGCTGTTTTCTCAATTAAATTGGTTGAGGTCTTTGCATTTTATTACGTGGATTTATTCTGATTACTTCGAAAGCTAAACGTCTTTCTTCCAAAGGGAGATCCAGAAACTCAAAAAGCATTTTTTTAATTTTAATTTTTTTTNATTTTTTTTTTTTTTTTTTTTTTTTTTTTTTTTATTTTAGAATACCATGGGTTTATCTCAGAAACACTGCAGCATTATTCCTGCATCCATGGTAGAAAAGCTGCTGTGGTTCATCGTGGCTGGATGGGGTAGTTATGATACACTCACCACAGTGGTATCAGAGCGCAAGAATCTCTGAAGTGCTCGAGGATGAATGGCTTATATAAATGTGGAATATTATTACTCAATTGGGCCACGCTGGATAGGGTTAGCTGCTTTACTGGGTCTATCTCCGTGGAAACTGGTGACAGCCTAGAGAGTTGACTGCTGGTAAATCAAGACAGCATTGGCATATGCTCTGCTTAAGAGGTCTGATTTCCTCCCTGCAAAATGAAGTGCCCTTTGGCCAGGTGACAAATAGGTGAGAAATCCTGGAGCAGTTGTTAAATGCACAAATTGCCAGATAAAGATAAAGCAGTATATTCTCCTTGTCCCTTGGGCAGCTCAGGCAGGAGTCCATCGGTGCTGAACATCGCTTCACTGAATTAAAAGCATATAGGGGTCCACAACTTTTCCGTAAGAAAACTGGTTTTTTTCTTACCTGAAAAATCATATATCCTCTCTGCAGGTGTAAGAAAAAAAAAAACCTCTTCTGGGTGTAAAAAAAAAAAAAAAAAAAAAAAAAAAAAAATCCCAAACACAAAGTCTTTGATTTCTCTGTTAGAAAGATAATCATGGTAGTAAACACTGCAAATCATGATGGTCTTCATAATGGGGCATTAAAATAAAAAGCCTACAGATGCTCTGCCATGATTTACAGCCTTGCTGGTAAAACTCCTTGGGTTGTTTTATTTTACCGTGGAACCAAAGAGAATTTATCATTTCTTCTGTATGGAAAAACCCTGAAGATACTGATAAGCCTTTTCCAAGTAAAAATTAGTAAAGTCACCGTGAAACTGGTAGATACCGTTGGTAATTATGCAAGCATTGCTTTTAAAATTATTATTTGATACATGAAATGTTGTTTTCCACATTGAAAACACTTTTGAATATTCTATGCAGTGAATCTGGTAACTGCTGGAAGCTGTGTCTTCTTATAGCTGCTTGAGAGATACACTGTAAACTTAAAATAATTCAAAGTGCGCTCTCCTTCAGACTTTCCATAAAAATTCAGTGTTACTATGGCTCTCTTTTCATACTGTCAGCAGTTTCTGGAATCTGAAAAACTTTTGGTTTGCTTCTGACTCTCAACTGAAAGAGACAATAAAAGCTGAGAACTCTCTGATGTTCTATTCTTTCCTTCTGACGTGGACTACGGCCCTGTTGTTTATCAGCAAGCTGTGATGCCTCGTATGCTATGTTGGATGTATTTCTTGAAACCTCAGCTGCTGAAACCATGTCCACAATTACTCTCATCAAACTTATACTGCCTCAAAATTAAACTAGTTTCTTCTTCTGTCAGCAGCACGCTAGCAGCCTGTTTGGTGGAGTTTCAGGACAAGGTGAGGCTGAGTCTCTTTCTGGAGAAGCTCGTCTATTTTCACTAGGGTTTTTTAGGACTAGCACACTATTAAATATATTTTCTATTCTTTATTTTGCCATCTATTTCGCATTTAAGTGAAAGGGAGACTGTGAAAAGCCTCCAGTGCCCTGTACACCTCACAGGTACTGGGGCTCTCACCTGCCTCCTGGGTGAACAGGGTTATTCGGTTTCTTCCGTGCAGAGGCTCTCTGCGGGATCAAGAAAGACTCAGGGCTATCTTCTCGAGGAAATGCTCAGAAAAGCTCACAGGACAGGTCATGAAGTATTTCACACTCAAATATTTCTGCTCACAATTCTAGCTCTATAACCCAGAGGAGCAACTTCTGGTTTAGAGATGTGAGAACAAAACGCAGCCCTGTTAACTTGGCTGTTCCTAGGCTGTGAGAATGTCAGTTATGGATAGGTTGGCCCTGGATAATTAGACAACAAACTTTTTTTTAACTGCTGTAGGAGTTAATTCTTTGTGTGCTCTTAATTTATTGTATTTCACAGGGAAGATGAATCGGCCTTGTGATTGGTTTTATTCTCTATAATGTCTTTTCAAGACATAGGATGAAATAAAATTACGTTCAAGACTAATGATGGACATGGATCAAGATGTCTTTTCTCTCCATCATGAAATGGAATGTTATGAAAAGGTTTCCTTCCATTATTAGTTTATGAAAGAAGAATCAAGTTTAAAAACAGGACGAAAAATAAAGGGGAAGTTAAAGTCTGCAGTCTCTGCAGAAGGCAGAGAAAGACCGCTTCATCTCTTCCCAGTTTGCTAGAAAATACCTTTCCCTCTCTCAGCATCACCTTCCATTCCCCCTACTCCCAGACTATGTTAAAATATTTACTGAGGTTGTTCTTGAAACCCACAGCAGCTAAACCGCTTTAGCATGGGGTGAATTTATAACAGGTTTCTTATAATTTGTGCCCAGGGACTGGAAAGAGCTGTGCATCATTATGCAAGTGTCATGCATAACAGTCAGGCCAAATGGTGAAACAAAAAGGAAAAGAAGGGAAATCACTCATGGACATCCCTGGGAATCAACACAATAGTTTTCTCTGAAGCAATTCAGTCATATTGTGAAAATACATGCTTGGACCATTTAAAAGCTTTTTATTATTTACCCAAATGGCTGGAACAGCTCTGAAGCTTACTGCAGGGTTCATTCAATAGACCAGCTCTGTAATTTTGGTCTATCATGGCAAAATGCACTTGAGCAATTATAAAAGGGCACATTTTACTCAGCGGACCATAGTGGCTCCTCTGGAGCCTGGTTTGCTGTACAGCAGTTTGTAGTACGTTGCAGCTCCAATATGAATGCAGGCATAGTCAGGTGTGCTCTTTCAGGAAGATCTAGGGACTGATTCCCTTCTAACCACTCAGGTACCTGCACAGGCAGGGAGATTGTTCCAAGCAGCATGATATGAGGTTCTGCCTCTCTCTCCTTAAAATGAGAGATTTGCCTTCTGGGTGTCAGCAGGCCAGTGGGATTTAATGCTGCAGTCCAAATTTTACTGGAGGATTGCATGGTTAAGCTAACATGAGAAAATCAAAAATTCCTCCAGTCCTCTGGTAACCCTTGCTTGCTTGAAAATCTCAGGTTTTCTGGTGAGGCTGTGAATATCTCTATGATATTATCTTAAGCCCACATATTTAGTCTTTTTTAAATAGCACACACCTGTCTTTGTCTCGCATTGATTCTTGTCAGTGTTGCCCTGCAGAGGGGATCTGTATGTTTGTGGTGATCCAGAAAGGAAGGTGAAGCACCAAGCTGGAGTGTCCTGGGGAAGCCTGAGGTGCAAAGCTTTGCTTCTCAAATCAGCAGCGTCTCTCCAGGCTGCATGAGGGAGCATGCAGCTCTCTTCTGGAAACAGCAATCTCTCAAGAATAAAAGTGTTTTCACCTGTGCCTGGCTTTCCCACAGAATGAAAACCATGATCCTGAGTTATTCACCTCAGACCCTTAATGGGACAAGGACTCTGTTTCAGCTGTGAAAACACCTCCATAGTTAAAAACATGGTCCACAATCTCAGCTACTTCACATTTGCTTTAGGACTGCAAATATTTAATATGGTCATCTCTGATCCTTCCCTTACTTTTATGAAACAAAATTGATTAATTGTTGGATATTTTTGATTTCTGCCTTTAGTGTGGGGTTTTTTTGTTCCTTCAAACCTGCTGGCATTGCTGAGGCATTAACACCAGTAAGAGGGGAGTTTGCATATGCAAATTTTACTCCTTTAATTAAAAGCAGGAGCACTTGATTACACTGCTGAGCCCCGGGGCTGCAAATATGTAAACAAAGGTTACATGCTCAGAAAGGAAAATTGAGCCCTAAGTCATGGCTTTGTGATAGACTTCTGTTCTGTTTTTAGGCTGCTGTTAACATGAAGCCCAGTGCCAAATGTAATTCCTTATTCCTAGATTAAAGTGCTCTTTCAGGAGCTTTGTGGCTATTTTGTTTGGGTTTGGGATTGTTTCCCTCTCATTTTGTATTTGCTCCTCTGACTTGGAACCTCCTTGTTTCCTGGCTGGTAGCAATAAAGCAATTAAGAGCAGGTGTAGCTTGAAGAATGTGATGCAGCATCTAGAAAAAGTGATTAAGAGGAAAAATAAGCCACAGGTTTTAATTTGTTTCTTAATTGTCATCCAGATGAGGCCTTAGTCCCTCAAAATGCTGAGGGTGCTGGGCTTCTGCTGACTCCAGGAGTCGTGAGGACTGACTGCTAGACCTGAGAATACAATTGGGTGAGACTTTGTCTCTTGTGGTAACCAGCTTTCTCCAAGTTGCCTCTTCCTGGCACAGCTGTGTTTAGTCCCCTCAGTTATCCTGATAACCGTCCTTGGTAAATCGGGTCATTCAAATCACCTGGCCACAAGAAAAACAAAGAGACAAGCAGAGCACCCTGGTGCCATGTGCTTGCTCTAAACCAGCTGATTTCAATTCTCTAATTCATGGCACAGTTCCACAAAGGGTGCTGGCACGACTTAGAGCCCTGGGGTGAAGCAGGGGGAGAAATGGCTGGGGAGAGGTAAGTTGAGGAGTAGGGATTTCTTGGAATGCCATGAGCTTCCCTGGGTGTATCCTAAAGAAATCATGTGTATGGTGCAGAGTAGGGCTGATACTCCCTACTCTTTCGTGCTGCTGCATTTTCTTTGCCGGGCAAAGGTGGCTCCGCATGCTGTCAGCCAGCAGATAACCCCGTACCTGTTTTAGGTAGGGAGCTCTGGGATTTTCTGAGGTTATTGTGTCGTGTGCCCTGCTAACATTAAAAAAAAAAAAAAAAATGGAAGGGAATTATATTTTTGACAGTGATCTTAAAATTAATGCTTTGAGGTCTCGTCTGCTCACTATTTATGGGCTTTTGCTAATGTGAAAGATATGTGGCAAATTTCAGTGTCTGCACAAATGATCCTCAGAAACAGCAGAGGCTGCAGCCCATATGTGACATTTTCAGTTTGTAAATTGCACTGGCCCCTTTTGCTGGAGGGTACAATTCATGCCCCCTCTCCACGCACAGCTTTTAATTGAATAGAAGCAGCTAACTACAAAAGAAAATTTGTAAAATAAATTGCCAGAAACTTCACAGGTACAATGAAAGCATAGCTGGCAGGACCCAAGTTCAAGGCAGATCACAGCTGCACAAGCACCTATCAGAGTACAGCCTTGGGTGAGATTTATTGTCATTAAGAAAGACAATTTTGATCAAACCCCAGTGAATCAAAGCATGTATTCACCACAGACTGACCCCAGCATAAACACTGAAATTGCTGTTCTCTTATCTGTGACATAGAGACTCCGCATTGTCTGGAAAACGCATCTCTGCATTTTGCCTTAATTTGGCACGGTGCTTAGAACACAGCACAAGCAATACACAGCCTGGATTATTAACAGAAAGCAAAGCATTTCCTGAAGATGAACTAGAACCCAAACACCGAGGGCAAGATCCTGCTATCGAGGTAAATTATGTTATTTTGTCAGTTCCTGCATACATCCCATTAACATTGCTGGCAGTTTCAGCCAAATGCATGTGTACCTTTCATTAACACTAATGGGCAATACACGCGCATAGATCTGGGGCTAATTCTGCTGGGAATTACGTGTACGTGCAACACTCATTAGCATTAATGAGGGTTCTCCTGTGGATATCTAACGATCATTAATGGGAGTTACACGCATGTGTGTTTCTCATTAACGTTAGTGGCACGTGTATCTCTCATTAATATTGATGGCAATGCAGGAAGCCATATCTCCCACTAATATTAGGAGGAAAGACGCACTCACTACAAGGGGAAAGCTATTCCTGACATATCCTCAATGAGGAAGTTTGAGCTGTTTTTAATTCTGTTCCAAAACAACTTCAGTTTGTGCTGCCTTTCAGTGAATCATCCGAGTCTCCATGGCCTTGGCCACAAGGCATAGGCTTTGTTTTCACATGAATGAAGTAGTTCTGCAAAAGCCCAAACATTCTTTTCTCTGGAACCAGACAAAATGTCATCTGTGCAGGTTCTTTTAAGCAAACGTGTTTCTGAATTGCTGCTATTTCAAAGAAAAGTCTGTATATGCTTTTCCCAGCATAGGGTGGCACACACCAGCTGCTGAGTTATTGCCACAGGCACACCAAATTTATTATAAGTTCTTGTCATCATAACTCCATTTTACATCATGCACTAATGCAGTATTGTGTTAAACTCTGACATGGTTCCTGATGAATGTAGTAGAGACTAAAGGCCACAGCCTCCCCTCAGAGTAAAAAATGGTATGAATTTACTACAGGACTGAGCTTTTTATCCTTCCAGTTACAAAGGGATTAAACTTCAGTACCCCTTTCAAAAATGTGTTCTCTTGCCTGCCAAATGGTTTCCATGGGCTTTTCTGTAGGAATGTAGTTTGAGTCTCCTTTGGAACGTATGCCAGGACTGTTGCCTGCTGTCAGTGCAAGGCTCGCAGCTCCGAATGGTGGGGCAGCCAAGGGCTTTGCTTCTGGAGATGATTCCCCCTGTGTCCTCCAAGGGCCAGCACTGCTCAGGTGGGTGCTGCGGAGCAAGGCTGTCCACATGGTGTGAGCAGGGCGGAGCAGCCAGGGCTAAGGAAGAACGCTGATCTCCCTATCCTTTGTGTATGCGGAGACACGGCAAGGTGATCGCATCAAGCCCTGAACTGGGAATCAAGGGATTTGCTATCAGTTCTCACTTTCATATCTTACAAACGTCACTTTTACAGGGAAAAAAATCTACTTTTTATATTCTTTGATATGCCTACCACGCTGTACACAGGAATTATAACCTGAAACAGGATCTCTAGATGTCACTGTAAGGGCTTAGCTACAGTTAATACAAACAATAACAACCCCATCAGATATAAGCTATTTAAAACAGAGAGCAATATATTTAGTTTTAAAAGTGCCCTTTGGTAAGATAGTCTTATTGCTTTTCTCATTACTGTGCAGAATTAGAATAACCATTGCCCATGCAAATTAGTTACAAGGAACAATATTTGCAAATAGCAGATGAAAATGAGAGGATTATATTTGGCAAACACAACTGCTCCATCAGATTCCCCAAGGCTGGGGTGGGTATCGATCACACCTTCCCTGCTGCACAGGAATACCTCGGTGCAGGGAATGGCAGGGAGTATCTGCAGGGAATGGCAGGTGATGCCACTGCAGCTGCTGGTGCATTCCAGGAGCCTGCTGGAGTGAGAGTGGGAGAGCAGCTCACCCGCCCTAGCTCTGCCCTAGCCCTGCTCACACATTGCGCACTCCGTTATCCCAGACTCGTCCCACATCACCACAGGGATGGAAGAGAAGTTGCTGCTTTCTGTACCAGCAGGTGTTTCATTGCTGGACTCCTTGACTCCAGCCCCTCTATGGCTCTGTATGTATCCTGCTTCAATTCACATGAAAATCAACAACCAGTCCAGATTAGAGCAGGCGTAATGCGTAAAACTCTTCACAAGCCCGCGCACACAGAGTCAGGCACGTGCTTGCCGAAGGTACACACACACACACGCTTACCCACACTCATATTCACCCGTCCTGGAAAGTACAATGCAGGAAAGGTGATTCTAGTGTTAATCTAGTCTAGGATGACAGATGTTAGAAGACATCAAGGAAAATCACAATAATAGCATTCTGTCTGGCTACAGTGGCATTAAAGATTCTAATCTGTAACTACAGCTTTCACTTATAATTCAGACTTTAGCTGCTAAACAAACTAAATAATTAATCAAGTACAATATGTTCTAACTCTGCGGCTTGCAGAAATTGCAGCCATACCTTTGTTTCAAAGAGTCACCAAATGGTGGAAATGTCAAGCTCTTCCTCAAAGTGCATCTTCCTCAATTCCCTTGGTAGATAGCACTGATTTTTTTTTTTTTTCCTTAAGATGTTTTATTGTTTTTCTACTTTTCATCAGGGTGGGGTTGCCATGGCAATAAAGTAGGATGTCTTGCTGGATTTCACCTTTGCTGTCTTGCTTCAT
The DNA here is from genome assembly GCA_013397935.1 of Dasyornis broadbenti. Taxonomy (NCBI): domain Eukaryota; kingdom Metazoa; phylum Chordata; class Aves; order Passeriformes; family Dasyornithidae; genus Dasyornis; species Dasyornis broadbenti. The sequence continues at coordinate 362,100 of VZRN01005387.1, forward strand.
ATGGTTCCCTCTCCTCAGAGCAAACATGGTGGACGCAATGCACATACAGATGTCTGATTTCAGATTTCTTTCTCGAGTGTGCTTGGCAGCTGCTCTCCTGAGACAGGCAAAGCAGCACTTCGCAAGCAGCACTTCACTTTACATTCATCTTCCCCCTCTCTTGTGGCCACCATCACATCTCCCTTGCTTTGTGAGCTCTCTTTTAAGATGGACAAAGCTTTTCATGAAAGACTTATGTCCAGTGTAAACAAAAACTTCTGCTTAAGCGTTTCAATTAACTAAATAGCCAAATCAGTTCTCCTCTCAAAGTTAGTTGAGGTAAAACGGTGAAATATGCTGCAATGGATGTTAGAAACACCCATTTCATATCCCAGCAATCTGCCCAGAGCTACCCCAGTTACTGGATTTAAAAGGCTGAGTTTAAGTTGTGACACTGTGCTGGTGAACTGGGTCTCTCCTTTCCTCTGTCACTGTTTGTTGCCATACCAATTTTCCCAGCTAGGCTTTTCCCAGGAAGAAAAACTTCAAAAATTAAATCACTCACTGGATTGAAGAGTTTTCATTTTATATATCTTTCCTGCATTTTTCAAAAATAGATTATAAATCTGTTATCTATATCTGAATTTCACAGTAGTAGCATTTCAGAAATCCAGATGAAGAGGATGATAAATGCAGACTTAAGTCACAGTCCTTCAGTTTGAACGTTGTGGATCAGCTCTTCTCTCCTTGTGGAGTTCCATCAGTGAAAATAGCTGAAATTTGAGGATACACTAATGAATAATGTATCCCACGCCACAAAAGTATCACTAATATCACAGCTATTTGAAACTCCATATCCAGTAGCTATAAGTCACAAAAGAATTTTAAAAATATGTGGCATTTTTAATATGATGTGGATTTTTTCCCTTTGGTGTTTGGACTCCTCTTTGCGATTCTACCAAAGGAAAATAGGGATGTACTTCACGAACTCCTGTGATGAAAGCCATGGTGCCTTCCTTTGTCACTTTTCAATATTCTGCTTGTAACAGCCAAGCTGAGAAAATGTTTTGCAATTTCCAGGTCAAGGCCTTATCCTCTGCTTTTTTTCTTTCTGCCTGGCTCACTAGGGTTGCATTACGTTTCCCTCTGATTTTACTAACGTTGCCTTGGCAGGACATCCGTGTCATTTTAAAGTACCATCACAATATTTGCTCTTCTGACTCCATTGGTCTCTGCCTGCCAGTCCCAACTCTTTCCTTGAAAAGGTACTATTAGTATAATTATTATTCCAACATTATAGCACCCCAGAGACACGGGCATTGTCTCACTTTTCCATTGAGTTAATGCCACAGAGAACTTACAATCTTGGTAGAAGACAAAAAATAACACGTGTATATCAGGACAGATAAGGAGAGTGCTTCGAGACTACGTGACTGTGCATGCCAAGCAGCAGTGATGCTAAGCAGCAGCACTGTGATGGTATCTCTTACTTCTGGTGCTTTATAATAAAAGAGATTGAAGAGGAACCTCCAAAGGCTTCAGGTGACTGCAGCTGTTTCTTTAGAAGCTCTTTCACAGGATGGAGTACAGCAAAGAGCGTGAAGTTGTTTCTCTGAAAGTCTTGTGATTGGTGTAAGGCATTGGCTTGTCAATAAATGGGTGGTAGGAATTGATTTCTTAGCAAAGAAGTCACTGAGAAGATTGAAGAAAATCTTCTGTGATGTGAGAAGATTTAGTGCACATTATTTTGCTGAACTGGAACATCTGTTTCCAACCTTGTAGTAATAACAGGCTCACTGCTGCTGTCGTTGCAAGGACTCTCTGTGTTTTAGAAGACAGACTCTACTATTTCTGCCCCTAACTAACACTTCTGAGCACAACACGTCACAGCTACAGGGATAATCGTGGTTGTAGAGCAAGCTGTGCCTTGGCTGCTTCTCTCCAGTTTGCTTCTCATGACGGAGGCAAAGCTTCCTGCCACTTCTCTGGACAGGACCAGGCCATCTTGTGGCTTTTAAACCAAACCTCAGCCCAGTTTATCAATGCACAGGGCCCAGCTTCACCTGGCACCAGTGAGCCTTTCCTCAGACCACTTGTGATGGTGCCTGATTATAGTGACCTAAAAGCAGGTTCTGCACAAAAAAAAAACCCCAGTGTTCATTCTGCCACCTGAAATGTGCAGTGTGTGTAGGTCCCTTGTCCTGGAAAACTGTGCTACATCTGCTGACTTGCAGCTATTTTAGGAATGCACCAAACCCCAGGAAATACGTGAAAAGAAAAAAAAATCAGAATGTTTTTAAAGGTATTTGCTTTGCTTAGCATTTTTATCAGGAAGATTTCAAAGTACTTTGTGTGAATATTACTATTATCCCCAGATTACAGCTGGTAGGACTCAGATAACAAACAGATCAGCTATTTCCTCAAATCCATGGGAGAGTTAAGGGATGAAATTAGGAATGGGATCCCCCACCTTGGCTTTCCATTACATATTGTAACAATGACATATCTCCATGTCATGTACATTTCTGGTATTTACAATTTAACTCAGCTGCACGCCCTGCCATTTAATTCAGTGACAATATGTGCATTTGCAGGAGTGGGGTGAGAAGGCCTAATTTTCAGGCAGGCCATGTGTGCTGTTTGTAGTCTAAAAAGCATGAAGTGTGAAAATCTGATGTCTCTTGAAAAGATCTGCCTGGACTTTTTGCTGAGCCTGCCAAGAAAACTGATAATTAACAAAAGTAGTTTTTGTGACAGAAACAAAAAGGCTGACCATATGCTTTGCTTATAGCCATATACCATTTCTCTGGAAGAAAAATGGAACTTCAATCAGCATTGAGAAGCACTAGAACTGAAAATACGGTTCATTACTCACCATGCTTACCTTGAATAAAAATACAATTGAGTTTTCACGTTCAGTTGCGTTATTAGAAACATCTAAACACTTGATTAACAGGTTTTTCTAGGCCCAAGGACGTCTGGCGGAGTTGAGGTGCTGAAGCATGTCATGGTGTCGTGTTACCTGTGTCACTGTGTGAGCTCTAGCCATCGCTCATTCAAGTAATGTAAAAAAAGATAGATAACTGCCTCAGATTTCCTTATTCTGGGGAAAAAAATCAGCTGAGGATGATTCCTAACTGCTGCTGAGAGAAAAAAAAATAATTCTCATAGGCTTCACAGTTGTAGAATAAGGCCAATAAAACGCAACAGTGCAGCTGCAATAATGATGGACTACATAAAGGTGTTTGATATGTATGCGTGTGAGCACACTTATGAAAAATGTTTTATTGTAGCCCTTCAGAAAGTCTTCCAGGCCAGTGAAACATCTTAGATTTTTCATATTGAATATTTCAATGATAGCAATGCTAATGGAACACTGGCACATATAATCACATGGGGTGTTAAGAAGGTAAAGTTGTCCCCAGCTGTCATCTAAACAGCAGGTTTCTTCAAGAACTGTACACATTCCCCATTTATGTTCTTGGCAACAGGAGTACAAACAACTCTTGTCTGGGGTAAGGGAATGACAATACTCAGTCACCCTTTAATTCACTTTCTAACCCTTCTGCTGAGGTGCCCAGTGAGTCTGTTCATGGGCAGCAGCCACTGGTGGCAAAAGCAGCAGCAGCCTGGGAAGCAGAGCAAGACCTGTGACCTCCTTTTTGCAGCCACTACAAACAATGGCCTATTTAGGAGCATAATTCCAGCTTCTTTCTGCTGACCTGTTCTGGATTTAAATTACTATCCTAAAAGGAAAAGCCTGGCAAGGGTCATGAAAAACTTTAAATGCATTTATTTTTAGGACACTCAAGCAGAGATGAGTAAGACTTTGAATTACAGAAGATGACCACTCTTCAAACAAACAGTGAAAGTCTGACCTGTAATTGAAGATAGCTCGTGGTATCTTACTTCTCGTGGGTATTATAGTATCTAGATGTAGTCAAAGAGGCAAAGGAATTATCATATTAGCACAATTGTTATGATGATGAGCCAGAGCTCTTTCAGGTAAGAATTGAGGTACATTTTGTCTGGATAGCAACCATTTCAGTACACATTATTCTGTTATTCTTCAGCTCTGTGATGTCTTTAATATTAGCCGTTGTCTTTATTTCTCTCTGTGAGTAGTTCCCTGAAAAGGAATACAACATTAATAATCTTGAAGAGCTGAGAAATTTCTGATAGGAGCACGTTTTAATTACCTTTCCAAACAGAATCATTAAGGTCATGAATATCCGTTGTCTTGAAAATGGCTCAGATGAATGGAACACAGTGTTCATATGCATCTATGACTGCAGCAGTATCAAACCGTCCAGATCTGAATACTTTTGTTTTCAGTAATTTGATGCAATGTGGCTTAAAACAACAAGAAAAATAACCCTTTCTGGTTAAACACTGTGAAGGGCAGGTCAGCCACTGATTTCAACATTCATTTTAGATACATTCAGTGTGAATACAACAGTAATACAAACCTGAAGGATTTAAATCTTGTTTACAGTGAGGCAAACCCACAGCTCCTGACAATTACACTGCTCAGCCTGAGAGAGAGCAGGACTTTATTGCCACTTCCAGAAAGCTAGAAGCTCTCTTGGAAAACAGGAAGCAGTTGCTGTCATCACAGCAGACACTGAGAGGTATCAGTGAGGGCTGTAACTTCAGCCAAGCAGTTCAGAGCAAACTCAGCCAAACTCTTCAGTGACAAAGATTCAGCATTAGTGCAAAAGCTACTGGTTATAAAACAGTGAGGGGGGGGAAAAAGACATGCTGGATAGGTGAAATCTCAGTAGACTGGTTCAGTCTTTTCCATGAAGCATTAGCAAGGTTTTAAATAGCTGCAAGCTGCATATTAAAAATGCCCGTGTGTATAATACATGAACAAGGGCACCTTGGCTGAATACATTATGGAACAGAGCTGTCATCTTTACCCCTTTCACAACCACGCTTTTGCTTGCTTACGTGAGTAGTCAGGAATAGTGATGAGCACTTATCAAAAGTTAAATTAGGCAGTGAGTCAATGGATTAAGACCCCATTAAAAATATATATATATATAAACATCCCTCCACTAGTTCCTTTCTCTCCACCATTTTCTAAAATCAGGCCATTTCTCTGCAGCTCTTTATTTAGACACAAAGCCTAGAAAATGATGGTGTTTTATCTGCAGACTGGCTGGGGCTTTTTGGTGATTCATTCACCTGCTGCTCCAGCAAAGACATAATCCCATCTTCATTTATACACCTAAGAGACAATTCAGAGACAGCAAAGAATGTCTGCTACCAAAAGGAGTCTGCTACATCTGCTGTGCTTGATACATGTGAAGTGTGGCAAAAACCTCTCTGCAGCTGTTTGTCTTTGTATTTAGCATGAGACGAGGTAATAATGCACTTGCAGGGCAGGAGTGACTCGCTGAATATTTCAACAAGATGTGTAGATTTTATGCTGTCTTATTCAGAATATAGTATATATTTATTTTGACTAGCCATAAATTCCTGGCCCATAAGCCCATTTCAAGAAACAGAGGCACAGAATTTTTTGATCAAAGTAGTTTGACTTTCTCCCCTTAAGTATTGTTTCCCTGCGTCACCACTCTGTTGCATCTCTCTGCAGAAAGTCTAGCAATTCAGATTTTTAATGATGCACTCTCTTGAATGATGAGGGGAGGAAAAAGAGTGCAAGTTTTCTGGTCGAGGTGGCTCTTGTGTGTGATGCTGGTTTTTAGCTCTCGAGTGAGTGGAACAATGTATAGCTCCAAGTGATGAAGCTTCTGAATTGCTGTTATCAGTGAGAGCTTGCTGAGAAAATGAAGTGCATGCCTACACTTCTATTTCATAGTCCATGGAAATTAACCCCATTTTAGGCTCTGCGTGCAGGCCTCTAAAGATACCTGGAATGTATTTTTTTCCATCTGACTCATGTCTCTGTGAGTCATTTACAGGGCTTTCATTTGCAGAGGTAATTTTTAGCCTATTTATGCTGCTTCTTTGAGTATATTTAAGCCCTCCTGTTTAACAGGGGCTGAGCACACAAGGAAAAGGAGTTTCTTCTGGACAATAGTTTCGAATTATAGAAATTACGATGATGTTCAGAAAATGGAAATCCCTTCCTATTGTTACCACAAACAATTTCCAAGAGCAGACTCTTATTTACTACATCTCATCGTAAGTGAAGAAATCTGATTTTCCCCTTCTTGTGTGACCTGGACAAATCATATAATCCTGGCAACCCTCAGGATTCATATGGCCCCGGCGTTGGAGAAGAGTCCAGGATGAAGCAGGGGCAGGGCACAGGGATCATCAGCAACCCTGGGACACAACACTTGGCCAAGGTACCCTGGACCTGGGAACAAACATCAGTACTGCAGGGTAAAAACCAAAGATGCAAGGGCTCTAAAATGGCCCAGCTACTGTCTTTGCTGAAAGAAAAAATAAAACCAGCAGACAAGGGCATTGGCAAATAAAGGACTCGGGGTTTATTGTTGCGTCCAGTGGAGATTTCATTGTTCTTGTGTTGTGCACCATCCTATTACACTAAGGGCATGAAATTAAATTTCCTTTCTTCTCTGGGACTATTTGCAAGCTGCTCCCACATCAACACGGACTCCTTGAAAACAGCAGCCAAATTTTGAAGATGATAAAACAAAGCGATCAATTCCTGTTTAAAATGATCAGATAAGAGTTAGCAAAAAAATTTCCTTTCTGTCTGCCTTTTCAAGCCCCTATTGAGATAAAAGGGGTTTGTGTGTGAAAAAATCTGAAACCTCCAAGACGCAGCCCTTTTGTGGGAAGGCTGGAATGGTCTTTTCAGGGCTTTCTCTTTATTTTGAAAGTTTTTAGAAATATGGATTTGAACAGACCAAAGAAAGGGATGAGACACCCTAAAAGGAAAGTATGAAACAATATTTAAATGATGTGTGATTTCATTTCTGCCTGAGGGCACGCTGAATTCATAAAGAGAGTCCCCCAGGATATTTCACAGTGTGGTGGTACTCAGGCTGCTTCCCTGACAGGTCATTACTGCACATCATGCTGGGATCCGGCACACGGCGTGCTGGTGGCTGCTTTACCTGCCTCAGTCTCACCGTAGTCCCCGTAAACATAAGTCAAGGACTCTGTCTTTGGCATCCCAGACGTCCAAGCAGGCTCACAAGACGAGTGATTGATTTCCACTACAGGACAGGGCTGTCGGGAAAAGTTATCTTCAGCTGGGAAGGTTTATGGACAGGCTCCTTGAGAACCTGAGGTGCACGCCACAGTCAGCTGTGTGGGGCTGGCTCACTGAAGAGCTCATTTCTGACCTCGTGTACTGCAGCAGCCTCTGAGCGACTGAAATAAACCCTTTAAAAAGCAGGAGAGAGTACAACAAGTAAAGAACAATTGGAGGGCTGAACGTAAAACACATATTAGAGATGCAGTAGAATGAATGAAACTGCAAGGAAAAACTCTTCATTAGCGGGTAAAGTGCCGGCACACCTCTCAGCCAGCAGAAGCTGCCTTTCTCTGTTGCATGGTGTATCTCAGATTAGAAAATCTGAGGTTGCTGTGAGAGTTTTATGTGGCTGTTTTGAAACCTAGGCTGGCTCCTCTGGACTTGCAGGAGGTGTCGGTGCGCTGATGGCCCTGCAGAAGGAGGAATTCCCCCTCCCAAGCAATCTTGGGCATGTAACTATCATCTGACCTTGGCCCACATTCTGCCCGGTCATGAAGCAAAGCAATAATAGGGTAAAAACCATGACTGCTTGAAGAGAGTTTGAGCTGAGTTTGATGATCCAAAACCTTTATGTAATTAGGCCTTCAGAAGTTTGCTTCTTCAAACTATCGGTGAATAAAAGCCTTTTAGTAGTAGCTGATGCTTATAATGATTTTGAGAGGAAATCACCCACATTTTCTGCTTTATAACTAGTGCAGCTGTGAAAGTTTTAGGGATACATGGAGAATGGGAAATACAGTGTTCTGTCGAGTAAAATATTAAGCCTTCTGAAGGCAGGCAAAATTTCAAGATTTTCAGACGTGCAGGTTATTTGCATTTAGATTCAGAATGGGAAAAATTAGTTACTCCCCTCCTAAAACCAAAATATTAGTTTGTACTAAGATACGTGCTCAGGGCATGGCCATGCAATGAGAAAAAACCTTAAACATTCAGTTTTTATGCTAGATTAAAAGAATTTGACTTTTTGCCAGTTAAAATAATTCTTTAGATCCTCTGTGTTCTTCCTATAACTCTTCTGATTACTTGGACACTGAAATAACTTCTTGAAATATGGTAAGAGAAAACATCTGCTTAGCATTAGATTGGGAAGTGTAATCTGTGACCTTATTGTTCTTGTTTTAAATCCGAATGAACATTTCTTATTATAGTGGAATAGAAAAACGTGTGAATCGATAAATAGTGTTTCTGTACTAACTACCAGAATTGAGGAAGTGCAGCTGGGGATAAAAAATAGCCAGAGGCTGCTTTGTAGTTTTTACTAATCTACCTTGTGAAATCTTCACCTGTGTACTTTTTCTTTCTTCCTTCCTTTCTTCTTTCTGAGAAATAACTTCAGTCAGTTTATCGATTTGTTTTCACCCCAGATTTTTAAACTGCGAAAGCAGTTGTGACTCCTGGTTTCACCGGATACCTGTCACCTTGACAGCACTTGTAGGCTTGAATTACAGCTACCTGCCATGTTTGGAAAAGTTCTCAGCTTATGAAGGCCCTGCCAGACCATTGGATGGGGACACCAGGAACGAAGGCCATTGTACTGTACTTCTTTGGAACACAAAACTGTACGCCGGGGCTTCATGGAAGGTTTAGCAAGAGCTGCTTGCTCAAGCGCTGGTGTTTTGAAGCCAATACCACAAGAACATGACAAATAGGAGACAGGGTGTGGAGGACATGTGGACATGACTAATCAATGCACACTCATTCTCTGTTTGATCTGCATTACTGAAATTTAATCCTGCTTCTTTGTGGATACAGATGGCTCCTTTGCACTGCAGCCAGCCTGGGTTTTACTGCGTGAAGACAGAAAACGGTGGATGGCCACATGGGAATACATGGATGATGGACTGCACAAAGTTAATTTCTTCTCTTGCTCACATGGCAGTAACATAATGGAAGTAAAGAGATGAAGGACTAATAACTCTAGAATAGAGATAAATTTAATTTAATTTAAATTTAAGTCATGTCATGGCAGGAAATGAGGCTTCTCTGCCTCAGCTTCTCCATCTATAAAGTGGAGCTGGTCCACAAAGTTTTTTTGGCATCTAAAATTTTTTAAATCTAGTCTATAGATCATGCAACTTTTCTTTCAGGAGGCTCTTCCCAATTAAAAATGGTTTCTAGTTAGGGCACTTCCCTTCATGCTCATCTGCTTTTGTAATGTCCCATTATTTCTAATTTCTGTATTCCGTTATTCTCTCAGCCCGCTCTCTGTAGCTCCTCTCCCAACACAGTCACAGTTACTGTGCCACCCTTGGTCAATGTTCAGCTACATGACATAACTCTCCGAGATGTTCCCCATCAGTCAAATTGTTCTGTGCTTAAACATCAGCTTTGCTTTTTGGGTTTTTTCCCTAAGCCCAATGTCTCACCATCTATCATTGCTCTTCTTTTATAGCTTGTCAGCCAATTTAAAATCCATGAGACAGTGCTCATTTCTAACCCAATTGAGTCTAATTTTTCAAGTATGATTTCTGAGGTATTGCATCTGATGTCTACTGATACTGGATACAAGATCCAAAATTGCTCAGTGTTACAAATTTGTGACCCCCCACTGTAGTCAGCCTGTGCTCTAACACATATGTCTGGGATCATAATTTCACTCATTGCTGTTTATTGCTCATGTTTCTGCTGTCAGCTGCTTACTTTCCTTTAAAAAAAAAAAAAAAAAAACCAAAAAAAAACCCCCAAAACCTCACTTCTGTTATTTTCCTAGGGAATGTAATGTGATTTACCGGATGATAATTTCCATGATTACTCTTTGTTCATCTTCTAAAGTTCAGTGCCATCCAGCCATCTGGTGTTTCATCAGTCTGCAAAAGCCCTAACCTACAAAGCAAAAAAAAAAAAAAAAAAACCATACTCACATGGCTAATTTTAAGTATGTGAGTCCTAACGATGCAAAGAAGACTGCTCATATTTTTTGATAGAGGCATATAGATAATTCTTGCAGAACCAGGCCGTAAAATACTCTCAGAAGATTTCTGTGGTTAGTCATTTAAAGTAATTAGCCTGAATGCTGCGCTGTACTTCTCACAGAAGTGCTAATAGGCCTGTAGTAAGGTGTTCCAAGCATTTCTTTTCTAGCTCTCTATCCATCACCCAGGCCTCAGATTTGTGCCCATATGAAGAGCAGTGTAAGTATTCACCCGAAGCGTGTCGATGGATGTGTGCTTGCAGGACATTTGGAATCAGATTCAACGTGTTCATCATTTCTTAATTAGCCATTTTGCTTTCTCGCTTCCTCATTCGTACTAGAAATCCACATATGAGTACATTCAGTTTAGAATCAGCATGATCTTTTTTTGGTCTTCTTCCTTAAATAGCAGATTTTCTCTCTTTAGCTACTTGTCCTCATTAAAATACACGTAAAACCCTATCTTATTTGTTTTGTATTCTGCAATGAGAATTCATTTTTTTCTGTCTAGAGAGGTGTTACTGCAAAGGAGCAGTTTTTTTCATACCCTTTTTTCTGACTATATCTGAGAAACACCTTTTGATTTGTTAATGCACTGCTTAGTTAAAAAACATCGGCCCTGTACCAATTTTTAGAGTGCCATTATTTATGTGTGAACCATCCTGTGAAAGGCAGCTTGTTACCTCTTTATGTCATAAATATCCTTTAAACACCTACTTTTTGAACTTCTGACTCATCAGTCTGGCATCTGAAATTCTCCTCTGTTAATTACAAAATACTGATCTTGCTCATTAGCACCATAACAATAACACCTAGCTAGGCACAGAGTGCTGCTTCACCTGGCAAACTGCAATGTCTCGTGTTTCAGTGCTTTCTGCCACTTAGCTTATTAAATCAGTTTGCACATAGCCAGCTTTCCACATGCCTCTGCAAAATCCTGGGAGTTTTTTTTGTAGGCTTCTGAATCCATAGTGGGTGATGTGAAATATGCAGGGGGGGATGGCACTTGTTGCCATTAACTTACAGAGCTTACCCCAGCCCAAAAAATGCATTGCTGTGCATTTTGCTAAGGGATAGAGGAAATGATGCATTTTTATCTTTTTTAGTGTGGATCAGTAAAACAAAGAGAAATCAAGTATGTTTTCTCAGGACCTGTAGTAACTCGATAATTGAATTTCCTGGAAATGGCTGAACCGGGACACTGCTCCTTTTGAAAAGGTGAGGCCTCCAAGCCAGGCATTGACTGCTAGAAAATATGAATCAGATAAGGTAAAGGCAAATTCACCTACCTACCTCTAACTGATCTGAGACAGCAGGGACTATTCAGGGTTACTTTATCTGCTTTTATATCGTTTATTTGTTATGTGCCTTTTTATACAAGAACCAGTCTTCATTAGCCTGGGAGAGAGGAACATCCTGAAGATAACTTGAACAGGAGAAACAGATAGACCAGCCAAACTCTGGAGCTGGACTAGGTACAAATGTAAATAATCAACAAATATTTCTTTCTCTAAAACAAAACCACAAAATATCGCCAGTAGGATCTTTCAGGTGAAAAGATTTAAATTCCCACTATATTCTTATGTAATCACAGTCCAGATGAGAAATCATTATTGACAGGCAAGTGTTGAGTCGACATATCAGTACTAAACCCTCACCTGGAAGGTTTCATAGGTAATAAATAAGTTTGTAATAAACACTAGAATGAATGACTTTTGCAGACCAGGAAAAAATTTAAATGTAAACATCCTGATACAGGAAGAAAGCCACTTTTAGAAAGCCTTTAGATTAAAAGCATTGTGAATTCATTTCAGGCCTAGCAATAACAGTCCTGATGGGCCAGGATGTTCTGTGGGATAAGCGAACATGGCATCTCCAGAAAGAAGAAACTTCAGCAGAGCTGAGTCAGTTCAGGATCATTTAATGCAAAATCTCCATGCAATTTCCTTTTATTTAAACCATTATTAAGAAATATCCTTCAGCTTATCACATGTGAAGCATAAGCTTCCTTTGGTATTAACTTTGACACTTGGGGGATTATATTAATATAGGTGATAGTACCTGTTAGTGAGCATTTGATTGCCCTCAATGCAGAAGGATTTACTCTTGTTATTGATTTGTTAGCTAATATATTGGTTGGAAATCCCCTGGTATTGCTGGTAGCTGTGTATTCTAAATTTTATTGGATTTGTGGGCAATTTTCCTCTGTCTTTAAACTTATGATCACTTTATAAAAAAAAGACCCCAAGAGTAAGCTGAAAAACAAACCCTTGTTTTTATTTTGCTGAAAAGGAAAGCTGCCTTGTTTTGCTTTGTTCCTGGTTGTTGATTGCCTTTGTCTGGCTTTTGTCATGGTTACTCTTGAGAGACAGGCAACAAACTGAGAATACATTTCTGCAGGAGCCAGCCAGAGAGGAGCCATTACCTCTAATGGGCAAAGGCTCACCTGGGCAAATTTTGTTTCCTGCAGAGGACAGAAATCAAACCCATATACCCTTAGGTATGGGCTGATGAGCTTCTTTTATAGCACCGTTTTCCTCCTAACCATTTCCCTCAGCCCTTTGGGCAGGGGTTGATGGAAGCCAAGGAAAAGCCAGCCTGAGCCCTGAGGGCAGTGCTGTGGGCATGCAGGCCCACGCCACCCCTCTGTCCCCTCAGCTGCAGGCAGGACAGCCAGGGATGCTCCTGCATCCCGAGGGGTGTGCAGGGCCCTGGAAATAGCCAGGGAACCACTCCTGCATCCCAAGGGGTGTGCAGGGCTCTGGACACAGCCAGGGAGCAGCTCCTGCATCCCGAGGGGTGTGCAGGGCCCTGGAAATAGCCAGGGAACCGCTCCTGCATCCCGAGGGGTGTGCAGGGCTCTGGACACAGCCAGGGAGCAGTTCCTGCATCCTGAGGGGTGTTCAGGGCTCTGACACAGCCAGGGATGCTCCTGCATCCCGAGGGGTGTGCAGGGCCCTGGAAATAGCCAGGGAACCACTCCTGCATCCCAAGGGGTGTGCAGGGCTCTGGACACAGCCAGGGAGCAGCTCCTGCATCCCGAGGGGTGTGCAGGGCCCTGGAAATAGCCAGGGAACCGCTCCTGCATCCCGAGGGGTGTGCAGGGCTCTGGACACAGCCAGGGAGCAGCTCCTGCATCCTGAGGGGTGTTCAGGGCTCTGACACAGCCAGGGATGCTCCTGCATCCCGAGGGGTGTGCAGGGCCCTGGAAATAGCCAGGGAACCACTCCTGCATCCCAAGGGGTGTGCAGGGCTCTGGACACAGCCAGGGAGCAGCTCCTGCATCCCGAGGGGTGTGCAGGGCCCTGGAAATAGCCAGGGAACCGCTCCTGCATCCCGAGGGGTGTGCAGGGCTCTGGACACAGCCAGGGAGCAGTTCCTGCATCCTGAGGGGTGTTCAGGGCTCTGACACAGCCAGGGATGCTCCTGCATCCCGAGGGGTGTGCAGGGCCCTGGAAATAGCCAGGGAACCACTCCTGCATCCCAAGGGGTGTGCAGGGCTCTGGACACAGCCAGGGAGCAGCTCCTGCATCCCGAGGGGTGTGCAGGGCCCTGGACACAGCCAGGGATGCTCCTGCATCCCGAGGGGTGTGCAGGGCCCTGGACACAGCCAGGGAACCGCTCCTGCATCCCGGGGGATGTGCAGGGCCCTGGACACAGCCAGGGAACCGCTCCTGCATCCCGGGGGATGTGCAGGGCCCTGGACACAGCCAGGGAACCGCTCCTGCATCCCGGGGGATGTGCAGGGCCCTGGACACAGCCAGGGAACCGCTCCTGCATCCCGGGGGATGTGCAGGGCCCTGGACACAGCCAGGGAACCGCTCCTGCATCCCGGGGGATGTGCAGGGCCCTGGACACAGCCAGGGAACCGCTCCTGCATCCCGGGGGATGTGCAGGGCCCTGGACACAGCCAGGGAGCAGTTCCTGCATCCTGAGGGGTGTTCAGGGCCCTGGAAACAGCCAGGGAGCAGCTCCTGCATNCAGGGAGCAGCTCCTGCATCCCGAGGGGTGTGCAGGGCCCTGGAAATAGCCAGGGAACCGCTCCTGCATCCCAAGGGGTGTGCAGGGCTCTGGACACAGCCAGGGAGCAGTTCCTGCATCCTGAGGGGTGTTCAGGGCCCTGGAAACAGCCAGGGAGCAGCTCCTGCATCCTGGGAGCTTGTGGTGGTGACAGCAGAGTCTGGCTTCCCCCTTCCCGTGCTGTGCCTTCCTCTGTGCTCCAGTAATCAATATATTCTTGGTCTTTGTTATTTGTTCCCCAGGAGAGGTAAATTGATTTATCTTTATCTGTTCTTTGCCGAGGCGTAATTCCTCTGTCCTTACACACTGAAGTTTCTGCTAGGACACTATAGAAGTGTCACAAATAATAAATGCAGAATTGGACCTCTAGGACACAAAATGTCTTCTCTTTAGTTTTCTTTAAGACTGATTCATAAAACTTGATCAGAACTAACAACAACAACAAAAAGGGAATTTAATTAAACCCATATTGGGAAATGTCTAAAGAAATAAAGTGTTTCATTATGATCGCTTAATATATCCTACAATATTCATCCAGTTATGGTTGGCACTCAAGTTATTTTTAAGATGTGCATGAATAAGATAACCTAAGATATCTTATGATTGCTCCAGCTGAGACATAGTCATTGAAAGTCATTTTTTCCAATAAAAATAACAGTGAACAGTGCTATTAATTCGTTGTAATGATGCTACAGGGAGAAGTGTATGACTTCCAGTGCCGAATAATCAACAAAAGTAAATTAGCTTTAAGCAACAAAATGTGTGTGTATGTGTATGTCTGTGAGTGTAAATGACCTTGGGAATGAAGAATTGAGAAAAACAAGTTAAATACAGTTTTAACCATCATAAGATTTTTTTACGAAAAAAAATTATGTGTTTTGAATTATAGTCCACGTAAATTCAACACTCAGCAAGGCAAAATTCATTGTCATTCTCCTCTTACATATTATACCTAAAATTCACAGATGTATACTTTTACCTGAAACCTTTCCAAATTTCAGCTTTATCACATGAAGAAATATGGTTCCTGGTGCATTTCATTTTTTCTTCTAATCAAGACAATCAGGAGCAAAGCATTAAGTTTAATGAATCTGCAGTTTCTTACCCTTTGTCTCTCAGTCCTCACTGTCTCTTTCAAGTGTGCTTCATAGCTGGAAAATTAGAAATACTGGATTAAGTGTTGATTATTTAATTAAATAATATCCCCCCAACAGGCTCTTTCATATTTGTTTATTTTAAGATGGTTGTTCTTCTGTGAAAATGTAGATGGAGATGCATGAAGCATACACTTAATGAAATATTGATTTTTATCTTGTCTTGAAAGGAACCAGTACTTCCAGTTTCTCTGCTGCAAATGTTCTGTGCACGAAAATATACAAACAGAGCATTTTTGAACATAACCTCAGAGTGGCCATTATTATGGAAATTTTTATATAGTTTTGGTGTGCAACTGCTACCAACAACTATTTTCAAGCAGGATTTAGCATAGCTTTTTAGCAGAAATATGCACATCAAGGGACACGTGAATTCCATAGCATTTCTACAGCCTAAAAGTGCAACTTGAATGATGATAAATGCTTGAGACATAATTAGAAGCAAATTAGAGATGGATTAGTATGGTCATTCTAACCACGATTTATTTTAAAATACTGAAATCTTACAGTACTGATGTACTTCAGCCCATCAGCAGAGGGGCTGCTGGGGCTTTCCCATCTTTATGTGTAAGTGATGTTTCTATTCAGACATTTGAATCCTAATCCCTGTTTGGATTTTTTTTTTTTAATGCGCTGTCAATCAGAGAGGAACTTGGGCTACATTATTGCTCTGCTTTGCTTTTTATGGCACCTTGTGAAATAAAATGCTTGATTAAATTTTATAAAGGCTAAAAATCTGGGGCTCTAAGGTTCTTGAAAGGTTGGCTGAAAAAAACCCTTTATGAGATTTTATCCGAAGTCTATTGCTGTTGGCAGGTGCACAGTGAAAATGAGGAACTGCCGTGTGTTTTGGCTGTGTCCCAGGAAGACCCCTGCTTTCAAAAGTGACTCAGAGACTTTCCGTGGACTACTGGTGTGATGGAGATGTGTGTCAAGGTGTAAGTCAGACACCAGAGCCCTAAAGACCTACACAGCTGAAAATAAAATATTGTTGTCTCTAAATTCAAGCCACCATGTGCTTTTAACAATGGTTCACAGATTCATAAATCTAGAGGTGAAAATCCAGATCTGAAGGGTCGGTTTTGGCACCCAAAATGACACTCGGTATCCCAGGTTTGCCTGAATCCATAGGAACTAAGATGCAAGAACAATTCTAAATGGGAGAGCAAAAGTTTATTTTTCAAATTGCACATAAAGGAAAAAACTCATTCACAGAAATTATTTTTTTTTTTTTTTTNAACAGAAATTTTTTTTTTTTTTTTTTTTTTTTTAGTAAAAAGCTGAAGAATCTTTAAAACAAGTGGCCCTTCCATCCTTATTTAACATGGGGGGTTTAATATCAACTGACTTAAGTGATTTGCACTTTGGCCTTGCCTATTAAAAGAAAAGTATACTAAAGAAGAAACTAGAAGAAACAGTTATAAATAATGGATACTTTTATTACCATGAAATAGTTTCAATTGCATTTTTTGTCAGGAAAGTCCTAATAGGGGAATGAAAGGACATTTATGCAGATATTCTACATAATTTGCTTTGCCTTGCTCCTTTTGAGTTCTAACAGAAAGTTTTCAGGACCTGAGCAGAGAAAGTCTTCCTAAGCAAATAAAACTGTAAAAGTGATCTAACATATGCCTTCAACCATCTGTGCTTTGCTGGCTTATAAAATTTCTATGAGAGTTTGTTTTGATGATGTAAGCAGCATTTTCTCAAGCTTTCTATGCATGAGAAAACAAACAAATGCAGGGATCTTGCACTGCCATTCCATAAATGAAATCATGTCAGTAACCAGTTTTCTGTAGGAAACAGTGCTATCCTGGCATTCCAAACTCTCTCCACTACTTATAAACCAACAGGCCCAAGCCTTAGGGGAAAAAAAAAAGAAAAGCAAAAAAACCTTCTCTCTAATCCTGTAGATTGTCTTTTTCCACACTTTTTTTTCCTGTTAGACAAATTTTATTAATAAACATTTTCTAAGACTGATGTTCATCTAGTAAAAGCTATAAAAAACATAGAGAGCTCATCTGGCATAGGACAGGAACAAATCAGTACTCTGATTAATGTGAATTTCCAGAACGAAAACTTTCTCCTGGAAGGAGAGAACATGTTTCCTTTAAAGAAAGAAGTGTAAAAGGACTCCAATGTTAAATCTTTTTGATGCTTTAAACATGCTAGGTACATTTAAAGCTATTTCTCTTGGGGTAAATATGAAGTGATGGGATTTTAGTTCGGTTAAACTGGGTGGTAAGACCATTATAGCACATTCCTCTAGTCCCATAAAGTTTCTAGCTACATCACTGAGATTGAGCTTGAAAATATCCATGCTCTTGAGAACCTTTCTGCTAAACTTAAACTTTCATTCTTCTGATTTAGAAATTCAGCTGAATACTTACAAACACAAAAGCAGCCCCTGGAGAGCGTTGTCTGAATTGTTCTGTGGACTGTGCATTTTGAAAATCTGCATTAAACTTTCGAAGCTGGCAGATCTTTAAGGGCTGTTCAGTGTAAGCAAGGGGTGTCCAAAGAGCTGGGAAATCTGCTCGCTGACTCATCTGGCATTACTCTTCTGGTCAGTATTTCAATAACATGTTGAGAAGCTAAATCTACAGTGCCATAGTTCCTTGCTTACTGGATCACTTTTCTTGCAAAAATGTTGAAATTGTCATGTAACTCTCTTTGGGCTTTTTAACAGATATAGCAGAAATCTGACAATTTCTGGCATCATCAAGTATTTTGATGTTAAAGCTTTAGCTGAACCCCTCTTTTCACTATTTTTAAGTCTGTGGGTTTTGAAAATTCTTCTGTCCTATTGCCGGTTTCCTAGTTTTATGTGCTATCCAGAAACTGCTTAAAGATTTATCACATCTTCTTGCTCATTATCAATTACTCTTCCTCTTTCTAGCAGTTCTATATTAGTCTGATTGTGTGAGGGGAAAAAACCCCAAACCACTACTGTTACAAGTTTTTAAATACTCTGGAGTAGAAGGAGATAAGCTGGGGAGATATCCCAAATATTCCAATGACAACAAATATAAACCAAGAATGATTTTACCAGGACATTGGAAAGACATTGTTGAATTTGGAGCAGAATGGTGACTCCATGCTCATGTTGAATGTAGCCAGAAAAGTACATTTAACTTGTCCACAGTGTTGACTTTCTTTTGCTAGGAAATCTTACAAAAATTCAGTCACCTTTAAAAAGCAGAAAATAGAAAAAGGGGAAAGAATATAAAGCCTTGTAGAGCTTTTACAGTCTTAGAGAAAAGATGTGAAAAGCAACTACAAGAGAGATTTAGAGATGTAGGTGAGATTCAGCCAGGTTTTGCTAAAATGGCTGGGGTAAACAAGTCCACAGAACCATGTTCAGAAGCCATCTTTCAGCAGACAATATGTCAGCTCACTGTGAGCAGTTCAGGTTCTTGCTGCTGATGGTTGTCTCCTCAAACTTTCAGTGTCACAACAGCTTTGGTTTTCACCTGTTCCAGCTGGTTTACACCGGAAGTTCCTGCAAGGTGAACATAAAGGTATGGCACTGTAGTACAGCCGGCTTTCCTCTACGAATTCCCTTCATGCCATACCTGCAGGCAAAACACACGAGGTAACCAATTCCATTTCCAGTGATAGCCCACAAGGAGTAGCTGCTGATTGCTAAATGCCTCCTTCCATACCCTAATCTGTGTCACCTTCTGTAACTCTAGACCTGTCTTGCGGCTCTAGCATTATTCCAATTTTCTGCTGGTGTTTTCTGTCAGCAAGTGCCTTCTGGCAACTCTCAAATACAAAAATAAAACTTGTGCATCTTGTGTCTGTGGCAGCACTATTGCTCTTTAATAGCGAATAAAAACAGTAGCAAAAAAGTTTGTTGCAGTAGTAAGGATTCTTTAACCTGAAATCATTGTGAAGGAATGATCTGGGTTATACTGAAGATAGAATAAAGAAAAGTAAAGGCTAGAAACCTTGGTGCTTTGTGCTTTATTTTATTTAACTGAGCTGTTCCTCATAGCTAAAGAAGCTATCCCATCATATTCCCTTACATCCTTTTCTTGCACTTTCCACAGAAGCTGGTCACTTTCAAGGACAGAATATTGGACAGGATACATGGGGCTCTGGCACAACAGATCCAGTGCTCAGATTCAAGGTGACTCGCGGCACAGCTGCTGTCCTTTGGTCCTGGAGCCTGTTCCCTGTGTCATCCTCTGATAAGGTGTGGCAAAGTGACAAGTTACCTCAATGTATTTAATGTGAAATGAAATATGTTGCTTTTTTTTTTTTTTGCTTCTGTTTATTAATTTTTTATTTTAATGGCATGTCGTCTTAAAATATATACTTGAAAATACTTCTGAACTGGGGAGTGTATTAGTCTACAGGTCACTTTATTATTTATTTATGTTTTCTTCCACACTGTCATGCTACCAAAAAATGCAGCAAAGAGATTCTGAGTTTTAGGAGAGCTAGGTAATGTCACAGTGCAGAGTGAATAAAGTAATCAACAATATCAATTATGATTATAACTCTGACATTTCATATTATCTCCTAGAAAAGAATTCTATCTGTAAGAATGAGACTGTGCAGTTCAAGGTATGAGACAGACAAGGCCTACAGAATAAAGCAGGGTGAGATACTTGCTGTTGCTTATTTTGAAATTAGTTTTGTGTAATGCAATAACCATCTCATTTTCTAATAAAGTTTTGATTCTAAAAAGTTTGGTTTAAAACATATTCTTAGGAGTTACTGTTTTCTGGAAATTCTGTAAAACTTTTCCATGAGAATTGAGCTCCGTTCCATATCCAACAGAAAGGGTCATACTTAGGACTAAGAGCTGCACTTTTAAATTTATGTCAATAGCAGCTGTGCGTGAGCATCCAAGGGCAGACTTTTTTTTTCTCAGGGTATGTTCTACTCCGATGTTCCTAGAGTCTGTCACCTTTTAAAGTTAATGAGAGTTACATGCTATAGCATACATCAAGGAAAAAAGATACACCCTGCAGCTAAATATAATAACATTCCTCTTCATAGAGCAGTACTGGGCACTGTGTTCACATTGCTGAGAAACACGCCTTGAATGAGGCTCTGTGCTAGTGATTTATGTAGTTATTTGCATCTGCCAGCGCAAACAGAAATAGATATGTTGGCCTGTCATGGCAATGGGCAGACTAACAAGTTCTTACTACACCATGACAAATCTTTAACGTGGCAAATCAGCAGCTCTGCAGCTGCAGCTGCCAGCTCCCACCAGTGCTGCCTGAGACAGGGACTAAAGCAGCAAGGGCTGACCTGCTGCGAGTGATTTCCCTCATGATTCTGGAGGCATGCATGTGTCTAGGGCTCCTCTGCCACAAGAGGAGAGACAAGACTGGATTTTTCTGGCTTTGTATCATTATGTATGTCCCTGGTACAGATTTCTTCATCGCTCTCTCTCATTCCTTTCAGCACTGTCAAGTCTGCATGTGTGTGTTTGTGCCCATGAGCTCCTCTGCCTTTGAGGAACCCCTTTGCCTGGCTGTGACAGGACACAGTTCTCACTCTCATGTTGAAAGCTCCCACCTGTCTTTGCGCTGCTGCTGCCGAAACACAGCACTGTGATTGTTTTAAGAGACAACAGCAATAACTATTTAATACCATAACCAGGCAGTGCCTCAGAAATGGGAATATGATGTTTACCCTTGAGTATAGAGTATCATTTTATCTGCTTGCTCTGAATGACACCTTTTGCATGCAGCACATTTTATATCGATGAAGCAATGCCACAGAAGCTTCCTGCATCTGCTCTCTCTGCTGCCTGGAAGTGGCTGTAATTATTAACGTGATAGCTAATCAACAAGAATAGCTGCCAGACACTATTTAATGGCCTCAAATTTCTCCAGAAACTGAGGACATGAAAGAGAAAATGAGTGTGCAATATGTTCATTGATTGCAATATGTTCATTCTTATCTCTACACGTTTTGTGTAATCCAGTAACATCGTTCCACTGGAGCCCGAGCCTCAACATGGAACACGACCCTGTTCTACAGTACTTCTTAAAAAGAAAATTAAAACAAACTCTGCAGTTACCACTGACTTGTTATTGTCTTCCTTGAAAATATCCATCTTACACTGGAGTTGTAAACAAGTGGTGTGTGTACTATCTGCTATGGATGTTCCTAACACTGTTGTTTCAGTTGAGTAAGCTTGATATTTTAAACAGTATTGCCATCTTGTGGCACGACAAGTTTTATCATTTCATTTCTTTCTGCAACTTTTTTTCTCTTTATTTATTGGCAAGAATTCCTGAAATGCTGTACACATGCAACAGAATAAATAATTGCCCCAGTTGTAAAACATTCACAGGAAAATAAACAAAAAAAAGCCTGTATCTGAATGTCATAAACTATTTCATCAGTCCTTTAACAATATAATTTTATCCTCTTCCACTGAAAAGAAGGGAGTAGGTAGAGGGTCGTTTGAAACACTTGATTGTGAGAGCTGCCTTATTAATTATTGCTTGCTCTTGGAATGGAATTTATTCCAGACACATATCCTTCAGCAAGTGTGTGGACTCTTGGTGTATGCTGAGTAACACCTGGTGTCACACTGTAAGAAAAAGGCTGTGACTTCTGCTGCAGATTATGAGACAGGCAAGACCTTTTAATCTTTTTTTCTAAAAAAAAAAACCTGATAAGCTACTTATTTTCTGCTCAAACTTTTGTAGAAAATAGCAAGTCTTATATCAGAACTTATATTCTTGGTATCAAATCTTCTGGTGCCCCCATGAGAATATTACCCAACACACACCCAGAGCTGGGGCTTTCCATATCTGAAGAAAGGCCCTATGAGCAAGCAGTGGCTTCTCCGGGTCTTTGCTCTTCCACACTCATCTTGGAATTGTTCTACCTGCTATAAAATCAGAAGTTTTCAATATTCTGGACTTGAGGTCTTGTAGAAATGTGCCAGTTACTAAATAGGTACCTTTGAAAATCTCACCTGTGTGAAACACTGTATAGTGAACATGAACTCATGAACTCGCTCTTTTTCTTTCAGAATGCTGAGGTTGAGCTTGTGAAGAAGAATTTCCTGTTTTGGAAGTAAAGTCCACTTTGGGAGTCCACAATGGGAGACTCTCACTTAAGGTTCTGAATTTTATGGACAAATAACTTTTCTTGATAAACCAAGGATTCCTGATAAACTTTCTCCATATTAAAGTTATCAAAGCTGTACATGTCTGTGAAGTATTATGTTTTAACTTTCCTGGCCCATAACCAAAAAAGATGAGTTTGTGGAAGTACTATCTTCAGCCTGGAAAGTCCCAGAATGAGTAGCCTTCCAATGGAAGTATGCTAAACACACAAAAAACAAATTTTATATTTACATATGAGTTTCAGGACTGTTATAATACTTACTGACATCCTTTTTTTTTTTTTTTT
>VZRN01005387.1:384787-428883 GCA_013397935.1 Dasyornis broadbenti
TTGTTGAGCAGTGAGCATTGCTGGAAGATCTGTGCCACATAGTTCCTGGTTTTACTCCTAAGATGAATAGCCTATCCCAAAAATACCATTTTGCCTGGTAAGAAACTTTCCCTCTGTAAGAAAACAGAAAAATGAAAATAAATTGAGATTTTAATAATCTTTATGTCTTCTGATGGATAAAAGCAAAATACCTCATTCTTTCACTGTAGTGATACTAGAAAATGTGGTGTTATCATGGTTCAGGTTTCAGAACACACTACACATGATGTACTGCACATCCTTTACACCTAGAACCTGACTGAGACAAAAGACGAGGATTAAATTTATTTATGCATGAATGTAGTGAACATCTGCCCAAAAATATCCAGTTATTTTAGTTCTCCCTTTCAACAAAGCTGACCATCTGCTCTGTCATCAGCAAAGATCTTGTTCTAAGAGCTAAATCAAAAGATCACCTGTCTTGTGTGCCTTGTTCTCACTTAACAGAAACAACGTTTTAATGGTATCCATCTGTAGGTGTGATGGTGACCTGCAGCAGGTACATTCTCATTGAATCAAAATTAGCAGCTGGAGCTGTAGAAAGCAGAATGACAGTTAAAATGTTTAGGCTCTATCAGTGGCTAAAAGGCATCAAATTGGGTGTACTGCTTAAAATAGTCATTCTATGTAATTGTAATATAGACTTTTCAGACACCTATAAAAGCCAATGAGACGGAAATTAAAATATACACGCATTTCTTAAGGTGGTACTAAAGTCTGCAATGAAACCGTTGAACTTTTATCTTTATGTCTGGGTACACAATAATGCAGAAAGGTTCTATCACTGCATAAATATCAAATGTAATACAATGATACACAAATTGGCAAAGTAGTGTTGGATATGAGAAACTGAGATTTGTAATGTTCTGATTTTAATGTAATTGCTCAAACTACAGAAGGGTACATTCCATTTTATGAGGCAAAGTAAGAGGCAGATGTTAAAACCTTTACACTTCTTCAGTGCCCAATAACAGAAAAGTGTTAGAGAACAGGATATTATTAGATCACTTGACTGAGTTAATGGGCTTCCGTAGTGCTTGCACAGCCATCGCTGGCCTTGCAGACTTTTACTGTCTTAGTTTGAACAATAAGAACGTGGAAGCTTCGCAGGATTGTAGACTTCAACAAAGTGTTAACTTTCCCGTAGAGGGAAATCTTCCAGAAGCAGTGACGTTCAGGGCCTGGCTCCCCTGGCTCAGGCTGCCTGAGGAGAGCTGCTCCAGCAAGAAGCACGGTGAGTGTGTTCCTGCAGCCCCAGCCAGCCGACCTGGGCCTCCAAACTGCTGCCAATACTTGCAATGTTTTGCTGCAGTTGCCAAAACTCCAAGTTTTCCCTAACTGAGGCAGCTGGTGACAGTATATTGTTGATGCTTAGTGCTTAGCGAAAAAGGCACCATTTATGCTTTGTGCTTATTTGCAATTCACTAGAACGCTTTTGTCTAGCATTGGAGAGAACTTGTTTCTGTGTGCTGGGTACAGTACTGTCAGCAAAAATTGCATGACTGTCATTTCCTATCAATACCAATTAGTGGTTATTTTCCAGAACAGTCCAATTTAGATGAAGCTAAGCTATTAACATTATTAGTATTTACATTACCCTGATGATCATGATCCAGCTTCTTTAATTAGGCACATCAGTATGTCTGTGTAAGAGTGCACTTCTGTAGACAGTCTTTTTAATTTTTTTTTTTTCTTTTTTTGCTAGAGACTCATTACTGACATATCACTTTGTGTTCCCAGAAACATGTAGTAATTGGGCCTTATCTTTGAATTACATACGATCTTTTTGAAACATTTTTAATTGAAAAATCATACGATGCCATTCAAGCAGTAGAGATTATTTGAAATTAAAAAACCAGTCTAGTAATGCTTCACTCCATAGCAGCTGTGAATTCCCAGGCTCAGCTTGTCCCCCTCAGCCTCTTGTCATTGCACTTTAACTGCTAGGCCGGGCAGATTTGGGGAAAAGGGCCCTGATATTTCATATAAACTTGATGCATTTTTCCCTCCATACAGAGCGGCCTGTTTCAATATATCAGATGTTCAAAAAGATGACATTAGCATACTATCTCTGAACAAAGCACTTTCCTCTGCACTGAAGTTGTCCGGGTAATGGCAAAAAGTAATTCTGAAGGTTGATATTAAGTATAATTGAATGCATTCAGGGCACAACTGCAAATCTCTTGAAAATGTCATAAACTGTGCAAAGCTACTTCCTTGGTGACAGTTTGTTGAGCATAAAAATGGAATCTGAAGAGCCTAAGCTATTTATTTCAATTCAGTGAGATACTCAGCAAAGCTTACAATTCTGCTATATTCTGTAGAAATGCAGTGTCTTTTAAACACACTAATGATGCCATCTATATTATAAATACAGATCCAGCACTGCCTGTCTGTGTTTCTGTGTGTATATGCAATATAAAGATACCAGTACCTAGAGTAAGAATATATTTACTTTGCATAATTTAAATACTTGCAAAATCAGAGAGCAAGAGAATTTTGATTTTATACATGTTTTATCTCTGGCTTAGTGCATATGGTTTCTAAAGTAAACAGAAGCATTGTTTAAAATAGCAAAATTGTGTCCATGACTTCAACGGCAGCATGGACAATTTCTCTAGAATCTTTAGATATTTATTTCAGAAAATTTGTACATTCACACATCTTAACAGTTTGGAAAGTCCTCAGTTTTGCTGACAAAAGCATTTATGGAGTTGTGTACTATGGCTCCAAGCTAAATACAGGCAAGGGATGTCATGAATGCAGAGAATATCTTAAAGAGTATTACAGAGCTGTGAAGAAAATAGTTTTCTAATGACGTGACACAAGGAATTGTGTTTTCTTGATGGTTTGGTTGTTTGAGAGCAAAATTCCTTTTATTTTTCAAGAATGATAGAAAAATGCATGGAGCCATAGACTGAAGAGGTGCTACCAAGGTGCTCTACAGCAGTACATTCCTAAAAGTCCAAAGTAATTTTAATTATTAGCAGCACAAATGCATTTTGAACAGCTGAGCAAGTAATTGTTTCATTCTGTATGTGACTGCCTTGTAATGAGACACCAAACAGACCTGTCAACTCTCCTTTCTTCCTTATGAGACTCTTCCATATGAAAAGAGAGAAAAATCATCTATTCTCTTTTCCTTCTTCCAAATCTGAAGTCACCTCCCACCACAGTAAACATTTCAAGTGGCCATGTAGAAACAGAATGTATTCCTGCAAAATAGTGAAGGGAGAAGAACAGACATCCGGTTTGCTTTAAAAAAAAAAAAAAAACGGAAACACAGGTTTGAAAAAGAACTGCCATTTCTGAGGAATAGAAGCAGGAGTAGGAAGAGTTCAGACTGCAGATACTGTACTGTGTAAAGGGTGCTGGGCTTCAGTAAAAAATTCTCCACTATTCCCTCATTTGTTAGGATAAGGATGAATGAAAGTTCCACCTTACCGTAAAATCATACAAGCGTCTTTAAAGATGTTCCAATCTCAGTTAGAACTCAATAAAAAATAAGACTAAATACTTCAAACATTTAAAGGGAAATATGAATAAACAAAACAAGTTTACTGTATCTGATCAGTCTCAGTGCTAATTCTTTCCCCCACAGTGCTAACTACCTGATCTCAGTGAAAATTCTGGATGCACAAGAAATGTGAGATTGCACCACTGATTACCCCAGTAATAAAAACTTATTTGCTAATTCAGATTCCTAAGAAGTTATTTGCAGAAATTGAGAGTAAAGGCACCTATAAATATTACATATAATTTCTATCTAAGTACCTAAGGGATATCCTGCAAGCATGAGGGATGAAAAGAACCCCAATATGTAGCTGTAGGTGTGTGCATATGTGGGTGTATGGATACACACACTATATATATATGCACACACACACACCTGATTATATGCTACTTGATTTTACACTAGTTAGATCGTTTGTTTCCTAATATTTTCAGGGTGGACATATGCATTGAAACAAGGTTATTTATACCTGTAATAATTATGGGTTAACTAACAAAGTGTGTAAGTGTGGAAGTATCAGATCGTGTGAGGCCAAAATTCTACTGAATTGTGTAGGATTAGAAAAATCCTGTTACTAGATTTGTGTGTCTACCTAGATAAAAAAGAGGAAGGGGAAAATGAAAGTGGGTTTCATTTTGTGGCAGTTGATTTAATTCTTGTTAATCCACACTACACTGACATTCAGCATACACTTAGTTTCTCGGCTATTGATAGGAAATATTGTCAGGGAAAGACAGGGAGTTATTTAAGGTGATTAAAGAGCAATGAACTATAATAAGAAAATGTAAATTTTATCTTACTGATAAAAAGAAATCTGCCCATAACATCCATTAGGCAGTAGAGTTACACTTCAGAAGAAGTCACAGATGGATCAACAAAGTCATGTTCAAAATAGAGTAGATAAAACATTTAAGATGTATGTTGAGAGGATCATCTTGTAATTATAGTGCAACTGAAACGACCTCAGTGGTCTTATCCAACCTTCTGATCTCTAAGTGTGGATAAACAGAACATGGCATTTGAGTGTGAAGATCAAATGAACAGAAAGCCACCTGTGTCTCTAGAAAATGAGTATTTTTCCAAAGTTAGCAGAAATGGAAAGGGTGATTGGATTTCATCCATGACAAATGGGAAGACAGTAATAGTAAATCAGGGCTGAATTATGGGATGTTTCCTTCTTTTAGGAAAAAAACCCCACAGCCCTCCAGAGTGAAGTTACACCCCTTCTGCAGTTGATCCCAATATGATCTTCCTGCAGCTTTACAGTAAAATATTGTCCTGGCATTTTCTACCAGACCGTGCAAATTAATATGTTTAAATACAATCAAAAGAGTGGCTAAAAATGGTGAAGAGCAGGAGAGTAAAAGACAAGTGAAGGGAGATTTAGATGTCTGTAGAGGTGTGGATCTATGTTTGTGAAGCTACCCTCATTTCCAAGAAACTTCCATTTAGAGAATTACTATTTTTGGAATATTAATGCTTTGTGAGAAGCATTAGGTCTGCAGACCAAGGCTGCTGCTGCTGCATCTATTGTGATTTAACAGTGCGATGTGACCCCATGACTTCTTAACAAATGCTTGTTAACCTCAGATTTCTTGCTGACTAGGGGTATAAAACAGGCTTTTTCCATTCTCTTCAGTTTTAATACCAGAAAAGAAAACACAGGAAAAAACAAGAAAAAAACACCCAGGGGAAAAAAAAAACTATCCTTTTCACCCTGGTGTCAATCTGTCCAACTAAATGTTCCTTTCCTCTTCTTTTTTTTGCTGCTAAACATTATGACTGGTGAGATTCAACTTGATTGGGATCTAAATGACCAAAATTCAGTCAATAGCTATTCTGCAAGTGAATTTTTTTTTATTCTGTCAGCTCAGGCAGCAATTATTTGAGCTTAGTCTTGACAATTTCCCCGGCACAAATGTGTTTACCAAACCTTAAAGACACAAGAGTTTGGACAATGATGGTGCAACAAATGGCACATTTTAAAGACAGACCAATTCCAATACTTGAAATCCACCATGAGGTCCTGTAAGACAATGAATCAACATTTTAGTGACTACTTCCCACACACATTGTAAGGGAACAGGTCAGGAATAACACCAATGTAAATTAGGCCAAAATCTGAATGTTCATTTCTATAAACATAATGAGATCTGTGTGGTCACCTGGACCAAATCCTAAAGGTTAACTTTCTCCAAGGGTCTCCTGATTGACTTCATTCTCAGAGTATTCAGAAGATTGCAGAAATTGGCATCCACAGTTATTGTCATTTGTCATCTACGAACACACAGAAAGGGCTAGGCTTGCAAAGGCTTTCTGCCCAGCTGTAATGAAAAATAAAATATGATGGCATATTTACCATGACATCATGATGACATATTTACTATACTTCTTCTTTTTGTGGGGGGAAAAACAAACTAAAAACCCAACAAACAAAAAAACCCTCCAGTTATATAGATCTTAGAATAATAGAAAAGTATAATGCAGTTAATTAAGCAGGCTCAATCTTGTTGGCTGGATAATGCAATCTAATTATTAGTTTAGGACTAAGGAAGACAATGGAATTTCATTCTCTGACAAATGTATGGTATTCCCATTTTCAACTCAGAAGTGCCACAGCATAGCTCACACTTTACTGCTCTCCTACGGGGTGTAAGTTACTTTCTTAGCCCTACACTAAATGCTCTGGCTATTTATCCCACCCTAAGTGCTTTAGTGTGACAGCTGGGTGAAAATCCAAGCACTCACTCTCACTTTGACTCTAGTGACTGGAGATAATTCACCACTATCATCTCAAACTGAGTCACAAGCATTCATTCTCACAACCATTCTGATTTAATATTAAGGCAAAATTAAAATCGCCACAGCGTGAAAACACTTGCAAAGGAAATTTCTGTACATTGTCCAGAATACATTGTGCAATGAGACTAATACACTAAGACTGTTAAAAACACAGATTGCAGATAAACACATGATCAGCAATTTAAAAGTTAGTGTTGTGTGCTGAGTTCTTCATTTGTTTCTCTTTAAAACAAAATAACGTGAATAAAATTTTTACAGTCTCTATAAAAGAGACAATAGACTGATAGTTTCCCCTTACAGAACTCCTTCTTCTGTTAGCAAAGTAGCAGTGCTTCAGGGAAATAAAAAGCTGACACAAAGGCATGCAGAGCTGAACAAAAGTTTCCATATTTGCTGTTGCACTGAGCTGAGAAAATAAATGGCCATGAATAATTCAGCAAACAAGTTTCTGGTCCACTCATATACGGTACACCAGGAGTTCATGGTTTTTCTAATCTCACAGTTTATTTCCCCTTATCTGACAAATATAAAATTTTAATTCTGTGGATTAAACCCACTAGAAGGATAAGTCATCAACTCAGAGTTTCTGTTTCCTGATGGGATGAATGTGAAAGCGTTTATTGTCTGAATGTGTCTACATATATATATATATATATATATATAACTTAAATGTGAGCAGTGAGCGGCTGTACATACAACCAGCTATTTGCTTTGCTTTATTGTGCATCATTTCCATTAAATTTTGATCACTACGATGCTGAAAGCTCCATTTGGAGACAGAACTATGGTAAAAAAGAAACAAAAGGAAAAAGAAAAGAAAAAAGAGAAAGAGAAAAAGAGAAAAAGCGAAAGAGGAAACAAAGAAACGAATGAACAAATTTGTAAATTTGCAATGCATTTATAGAAAAAGAGATTAATTACACAACTAAACTCATTGTTAGGCCAATGAAAGTGAGCACTACTTGTAACAGAAAATGAAATATTGCATTGTGCCACAAAATTCCACAATTTTACACTTCAGCAGATTTGTTGTGCCATCCTGTTGTGCCCCAGAAAATACCTTGCTTTAAATTTGACAAATATCATAACTTAATTTTTCATTAATCACTGGTATAAAAAAATTAAGGCCTTAATGTCATCACTTTAAATATAGAAGAGTAGCAATAGAAATTATAAAGATAAACATTTCCTAGTACTAACATTTTTTTGAAAACTTAGGGATCAGCGGTAGTGTTGACTGTAACTCTGGGTTTAGTGAGTTATCTGAAAGACTTGCTGTTGCTCTCAATGCTTTCTAAACCATCTTTGTGCTCCAATTACAAGGCAATGTGCCCAAATCCTGAAATAAAAAGAATGAAAACCAAGGTCTGAATGCAGGCTGGGTCCTTTCAAAGCAGTGAACGTTTGGCCCACAAAGATTTACTTATACCTAAAGAAACTGTCTCACAATTTCTGTTTCTCCATGTTCTATTTAATGCCACTGTGAAATGCAGAGCTATGTGAACCTACATTAAGCAAAACACTGATTGCACTCCAACATCACTGGAAAGTGGAGCCACATATGTTCACAGGCACAGACAATCTTCTCCATATTCAGCACCGCCTGTTGATTTATGGACACCTCAGATCAATGTGTATCGTTTCAGTCATTTGCCACAAAAGCTGTGGGGCTTGGGGGTGGATTTGTAATCTGAGGTGTGAACTGACTATTCCATTTGGGATTGGGCAATGTCTGAATAATAGCAAGTATGGAATCCCAGTATCTGAGGGTTAGAGCTGAATGCCGGGCTTAAGTCAGTGCCTACCCATTTCAGAGGGGCCCGAGGGCTCCCTGACCTGCCCCTGTGGGCAAATAACAGGTTTGCAAAGGCTATGAATGCCCTGCCACATGGATCTCCAGCTCCTTGGCATCTCTCCACTGAGTGGAATCCAGGGGCTGAGTGGATGATTCCAGGAGATGCTGGCCACAGCCAGTGAGGGAGACTGATGGGAGGTCCAGCGCTGGGCCAGGGACACTTCCCACACCATGACTCCCCCAACAAACACTCGGAGACCTTGGGCACTCTGAGAGCCAATACCCGCCCCCAACACCACAAAAGGGAAACAGCCCTTAAAAGTAGACCTTGACCTCAAATTGGAGCAACCTCCTTCCATTTTCCCCTCCAGACTGGGATGCAGTCAGCATTTTTGGCCTAGATGAGACTGACTTAAAGCAAGGCCCGCACATTCACCTTTACCTCAGCATATTCTCACAGTTGACAAGGAATTTGGGAAAGCTGCCAAACCTGTGCTCTGTTTGTGTAATTCTTTGGGATATTACAGAATAAGAGAGCCTAATGCACCAGAGAATCTGCCATGCCTCAGCCACAGGCACAAGGTGTAAGCAATGGCTGGATACACAGTGTGTTCCCAGGCACCTTCAGCACAGGGAGTGCTTGCTTGCCTCAAACCACCGGGGCTTTGTGGTTTTGGTTTGCCCAGGCACAAGCTGACAGTGAACCAGGTAATCTGCTGGTTTCACTGATGCCACAGGCTGGAATAACTGACTGGCACAGCACAGCTTCTTTCAGTGACCCAGACCCCAGGCTTGGTTTGTCGTAAGAAGGGGATAAACTCCATGTGTAGGCACTGCTCGTAGCTGACAGCCCACAGTGTGGCTGCTCTGGGATACAAGTGTATGTGCACGGATCAGCCCTAGAAATACTGCATTTTAGCATACCCAGGTGCTGGCTTGGGTTCTTTTTTTATTTTCTCCAGTGTTTTTGTTATGTGGGAACTGGAGCGCTGCATTGCTTTAAAACCTACCACTGCATTAGGACTACTTATGAGGTGATAAAGTTACATGTAATTCATTAAGGGAAAAACATTACTCTTCCATTTGAATGCCATTTATTATTCACTAGATACAGAGTCACTCATGCTCAAAAACCAGGGACTCACATATACAGGACAGAGTAATGCACAGACCAAACAGATGAGGACACTTCTCCAGAATTACAATTTGGCATCAACATGAATTGCAATAAATGGGTCTTCAGCATCGGTATTAATCTGGAAATTAGCCTTTCCATCACCAGAAACATACACCTGCTTTCCAGTACATCTGTCACCTTCCTTTTGTCCAGAAATAACATCACAGTAGGTACCAGCAGGCAGTCCGGTTTGCACGTAGACACTCATATTCCTATGCAAAAATAAACATTATTTATGCATTGCTTTCCAAACAGGTATTTCAAATTGTGTGTAAGATTTTTTTGAAGCTGACGCTACCTCCCTGATTGAAATGCAATGTAAAGCATGAGCTTTCTGATCCTATCCCACCTACACACACTCCCATTTTGGCTCTCTAGACCCAGCATGCACTCAAATAACTCATGTTAGATTCCTGGTGAGGGTTGCCATTGTTCTCTCTGGGCAAACTGTTTCTCCCACTGACTTACCAGTCATCATTATTGAAGATGATGAAGCCTTTATTACCGCGGCCAAAAGCTACTTGATTGCTGCCATTGT
The DNA here is from genome assembly GCA_013397935.1 of Dasyornis broadbenti. Taxonomy (NCBI): domain Eukaryota; kingdom Metazoa; phylum Chordata; class Aves; order Passeriformes; family Dasyornithidae; genus Dasyornis; species Dasyornis broadbenti. The sequence goes on from VZRN01005387.1 coordinate 394,653, forward strand.
CCCACCAGTTGGAGAAAGGCTCACCATCCACCACATTACGGAAGATAACCATGTTCCTGAAAGCACAAGCCATGCCTCTGCCACTGTACCTGCAATAGCTCAAAGGCCACACGCAGCAGGAAGCAAAAGCAACTGCTTTTACTCCTCGTTTCTCCCACTGCCCTACCTGATTTGACGCCAGCGGTGTTCACAAACCCAGTCGTTGCCACAGGTCGTGTCCTCGTTGATTGTAACAGGCTTTGTGGAGCCATCTGCATTACTTGGGGGTCCTACCCAGTCATTGACGTCCTGTCATTATAAACACAGGTTTAGAGCTTCTGACTGAAAACACCTCTGGACAGCAAAGCTGGGTGGAGCATCACATTTGCACCAGTGTGATCCAACATGGGACAGTGAAATCACTTAACAAACTGAAACGCACTGGACTACTTCTCTGGCCCTGGTCTGACCCTGAATCCCCATGGACGGACCTTCGGCATGACAAGCTCACCTTTCCATTTTCAAAATATCTTGGCCAGCGAAAACTTGACATCACACGTGTGAACCCATATGGATGGGCAAGCATGAAACCAACCGCCATTTTATAGAGCCTGTTTGTTGGACAGACAGGGAATGAGACGAGGAAGGAGGAACCTGCCAGACAACAGACAGACGAACCAGCAAAAGAAAGATGGATCACCCAGACAAGAGCAATCCCTTACCTGGCATCCCAGAAGGTCAGAATAGAAGCTCCGCCAGCCCCGTGCCCTCTCTGGTTGTCATGGTTATCCACAAAGACCAGGGCTCTGTCGGAAGGCACAAAGCCCCAGCCTTCTCCCCAGTTCCTAGCCAAAAACACAGACTTGAAGTTACCCTGCCAAGTGTTGTATCCAGTGAATCCTGGCTAAGTTCCAGCATCTTCATCCTTACTTTAAGTAGGCCATCTTTTCTCCATTCCACTTGCGGATCACTGTCCCTAGTTTTGCACCGTATTTGAATTCTGTCACTCGGCCATTTCCAAAGTAGTCACTGCCCTTGATGGGCTCTCCACCCAAGTCAATTACCTGGCACAGGAAATAAAACTTGCAACAATTCTTGTCTCACAAAGACCAAAAATGCAGTGTACAGTACTCAACATTAGTTCTCGCTTTACACTGAGAAAATTGTATCAAGGTATTTGTGCTGTGTACATCAACACAAAGTCAGTATAAGACATGATAGACACATGTAAAAGCATGACTGAAGAAATGAAAAGTAAAGTTGACTGATGATCTCTTGTGGAGTCATTACCTATGTCTGCAAGGCTGCTCTAAGTAAATTGTGAGCTCCTTCTGGGGTAAATTAGATGAAGACGTATTGTTCCTCTGAAGAAGGAGGTAAAAGAGATAGAAAAGACAAAGACAAACATAAAGGAGAAAACATGGAGATTACCTCCTGGAAAATGAAAGGTTTAGTTCCTGCAGGAAACCATGCAGTATTTAGGTCCTTCAGCTTGTCCAGAAATGCTCTTATGTCCCCAGGCCACATGTGCTTGGCAGCATCAATCCGGAATCCTGCTACACCAATATCAATGAGATGGTTCATGTACTCAGCAACCTTTGAGCGCACATAGTCCTTCTCCAGGGCCAGATCCAGAAGGCCAGACAAGCGGCAGTCCCGGACCTGTGCAACACAAAAGAAGAAAAATGTATCTGTATATTACACCAAAGGAGGGGTGGAGGTGGGGTGGTGGTTAAAGAGGTTGTATTGGATTGCGAAGAAGGAAGGGAGTGATTTCTGGAGTGAAGGCATTTGGCTTCCCAAGTCACCATCGCACATGATGAAGCCCTACTCTCCTGGAGACAGCTGAACACCTGCCTTCCAATGGGAAGTGGTGAATAAATTCCTTGGTTTACTTCGCTTGTGTGTGTGGCTTCCTCTTTACCTTTCAAACTGTCTTTATCTCAACCCATGAGTTTTCTTAGTTATACTCTTTCAATTCTCTACCCCATCCCAACATAAACAGGAGGCTGCGTGATGTTTAGCTGGTGGCTGGGTTAAATCACAACAGTCCTATTCTGGTGCCCAACATGGGACTCAGAGGGTTCAAATTAACATGTATGATAGGAATGGGCTAGATGGAATTTATAGCTGTTATTGCTTTTTGGCTATTAATTTGCAGGCTCCTGTGCTTGCCATGGGGCTCTCTCACCTCACTGGACTGGACGTGCTGGACTCCAGTGTAGACTCAAGCCAGAGGGATTGTGACCTGTCGGTGAGTCCTTGGTGGAATAGGTACATCTGCAAGTGCCTGTGCCCATGAAAAACTCCACACCAGGGCAGGCACATCCTGAAGTGTCTGTGCCTGTGGTTGTTTCAGTGCCACAGCAGGTGTAGCCCTGAAGGCCTCAGGGCCCAGGGAGGCGTCCATGCTGCAGCAGGGGCACCTTGAAGCACCAGTGGCTGTTCATGAGGCTGTGCTGGAGCACCTCAAAGTGTATGGCCATGGATAAACTCACAGCAGAACAGGAACACCCTGCAGGGACTGCAGCCAGGGCAAGGCCTGGCTTTGCTTTCTGAGGGGATGGAGGCTGCAGGAGAGGCCGTGCTGGAGCAGCTCTGAGGGCACTGTGGCTCATGGACAGGGCCATGCTGGAACAGCTGCTCCTCGGAGCCTCTGTGGCCGTAGGTAAATCCATGCAGCAGCAGGTGTGCTCCTGAAGAGATTGTGGCTCACAGGAATAGCTCAGCTTGGAGCAGGTACACCCCTGCAGGACTGCAGTCTTTGTTTAAATCCAAGCCAGAGTAGGAGTAAGGACAGGAGTTCATTGTAATGTTAAACATGATGGTCTAGTCCAAAGGAACTGGAGTGGAGATTGCAATGGAAATACTTTTAACCTGTTGTAATTCAGGATTTGAGATGTATATTATAGGTATTAGCATAGCAGGAGCCACCTGAACCAATGGAGGACAAGCCTTACTTGAAGCAGTGCAAATGCAGAAACGTCATGGTGCATTGTTGCAAAGTGGTTGAAGGAAGAGCTTGAGAAAGAACTGCTGCATATTCTAACTACAAAAACCAGTAAGTTGCGCAACCAGGGCACCACCTTGCACTGCTGTCAATTTTCCAAGGGGGCTCCTTATCGTGATCAGCTGAGTTTATAAGAATGAGCTCACAGGCTGAGCTGAGTACACTGGGCTCAGCTCAGGAGCAAACATCTGCACATAGGTTCTTCATTCCTCAGTACTTAGAATATTTTGCACCACATGTACCTACGGTCACTACCTCATTCGCTTGCCAAGTGACTAAGCACAGGTTTTGTGAGGCACTATACTCTTTGAATGGTCTTACTGTAGCGTTTACAAAGCATATTTAAACGAAAAAGGAAAAAGACTTGAAAATTTTGCCAGAGGAAGTTACCTGATACATATCACCATAATTTTCAATTTCTCCACTTCCAGTATGACATTTGCCATCATTGAAATCCCAGGCAGAGTATGGCACAGCTGGAAACTCTCTGTTTCCAGCATTAAATTGGCTTCCACAGGTAGAATGTGTGCCTGAGCCACCTGCAGCCCCACACATGTGGTTAACAACAGCATCCACATAGATACGAACCTGGAAAAGCAATATGTGCGTTTCAGTATGTTTTGTAGTGAATGTGAAGTGATAGCCAGGGCTTCACCACATCATTACTGACTTTTTTCCCTTTCAGTTTCTTCTCAGTTTATACCTCCTTTGAGGACAGCAGCACCTTCCTTCAGCTGAGACAGCACTTCTTGCTGTATCAGACACAGATTTTCAAGGCACTTACTCCAACATTGTTGCATCTGGTCACCATGTCTCTGAACTCATCTTCATTTCCTGATCGAGTGCAGATCTTGTAGCTGATGGGCTGGTATCTTTCCCACCAAGGTCTGTTCGGGTTAGTAATGACAATATTTTCATTTGGAGGTGAAACCTGCAGATGAAATTGTGTACTCTGGTAAGAAATCAAATGGTTTTACTGCAGCACTTAAAGGACAAAATGTAGCCTCAGAGTCCCTGCCCTCAGAGGCAGGTTAGTGCCCAACCCAGTCTCTCTCCCACAGCAGAAGCTCAGGTCTGTGAGATGTCTGTCTTGTACATTCACTGTCTTGGAGCAAGAAAGACATTTTGGGTTGCTCCTGTGGGTTGCCCAGGTCCAGCATTGGCCTGCTTTCAATGACGTGCATGGAAGGGCTGAAGCCAAGGCAATTATTTTTACCTGGAATAGTAACAGCCTTAGGAATGCCAAACTTCCAGGCTACATACTTCCTTTAAAACCAGGTAAAGAGCTTTACCTTCAGCCTTTCAGAGGAAAGCATGCCCCTTTGTAACTGATCTGCTAGAGATGCACCATCATCCATTGGCCCGGCAGCCCTGTTAGGGTTGCTTCTAAAAACAGTTACCACTTCCAACCCTCCCTCCTCAGCAGCAAAGTTACTTGGAGCTGACTGTCTCCAACTCAGGCATTTTATTTATTAATCACATATTACAATTCCATTTTCCTATGACTCACAGGAAACAACTCACCTGAACGCCTCCAAATCCATGAGGAGCTAAGTAGCGTTCACACTCCTGAGCAATATCCTGCCAGCGCCATTCGAAGAGATGCACAATAGATGTTCTCTTAGAGAGGGTGTTGGGGTTGTACTGCCCCCAGCAAAGCCCTGCAGCTGCGAGGAGGAGCAGGAGGACTTGCATGGTGCCTTCAGTGTAAGGCTGTGGTCTCTCCACTGGCTGTTTATAAGCCTGCAAGAGGACAAAGTTCCTATCGCAGGTGTCAAAATTCACAGGGATCAATGTCATCAGTTATTTAGCTAGCCGGCTCAGTATCATTCATTCGGTTTGTTTTTGCTGCTGGATTACCCAACAGCTGAAGATAAAATACCTTTTCACAATGATCATACACCATCATAAGCCAAGTGATCTGTAAGCAGTGCACCCAAATCCAGAACTGCACTCTTTCCAATCACGTTAAATAAACATACTTTATCAAAAGTATTCCAAAACATAACACAGACCCTCAAAGAGATCTCTGGAAGGTAAAAGGCACGGGAGGTCACTGAAGGATGACTGGAAAACTAACAGCACTAGGAGAATTAAAGGGTTTGCCGGCATTCAGAGGCTCTCAGGATTAGACCGAGTTCAGACCAGGGTACCTGAACAACAGAGGTAACAGATATTTCACACAACAGGTTGTGGGTCTTCACCAGATGAATCCCACTGGTGACTAGAAACTGACACCTTTTCATACCTGATGTTTCTCTGGTGTCATTGCCCAGTCCCTGCTAGGAACTGTTACTGGTTTTCCTTCACACGGTGATGCAGAGCAGCTGTGGCTCTACCTGATGGAAAGTGATCAGAGCTGCTTTTGCCTCACCAGCAGAAACTTTGCATAAGGTTTTCTCTCATTTGAAAGGATCAGATTCATCTGACTCAAGGAACAAAACCCAAAATCAGATGCAAATGATAGTGCAGATGCCTGACATATAACCAAATTTGAAAGCTAGAGCTGTTGCCCAAGTCCTTTCTTGCTTTTCCTCAAATTTTCTCCTTCAAAAAAAAAGGCTTTTGACTTTTCTTCATGAAACGATTTCAGGTGTTCATTTGGAATTTACTTAAAAGATCAAGGTCTCAGCAACAATCCTCCATGAACAAACTTGAGTCATACTAAACAATAAAACAATACTCTGAGAGAATAGAAAGACCAGAAAATCACCGACATGTGATTAATATCTGTGAGAAAAACAAAAAAGTTCAAAAAAATGTCACAGCTACTCCAGGAAAAAAGAAACATCAGCACACTTTGTACCTGAACTGCCTCTGGCATGATCTTGCTGAAACTAGCCATGCCAATGTGTCATATGCATCCTTCTCTTTCCCAGATTGGGTCTTCAAGGACAAAACACACAAGCAGGTCTCATTTCTCCATCTGTTCATTTTCATATCACAGACCTTATTAGAGGCCTTTTTTCCACTACTACAATGAAATAGTAAATTACTGTAAATGACCTTGCCTACTCACTAACAGCAAGGAACCAGTGAGTGATTGCACCTTGTGATTACCTCATTCCTCAATATTACTGAGAGCAAACAAATGTGCCTGAGGTTAATTTTCACACCACCATTCCCCGTGGAGCCCCACTGAAGTGACGGAATGTCACTGCATGACTTTCAGTTTCCAGTGGCATGTTTTTCCAGTGAAAACTACGCTGCTGTCAGCCAAGAATAGTATGGACCAATCCTCAATAGCCACTGGCAAAGGGGACTGGGAGCCATCAAACAGGCTATGCAGGATGTTCAAGAGGGTTGCAAAAAAATGCTGATTTAAAGTCAGCATGAAGGGCTGGTAGGTGGCCTTTATTTTAGATAAACAACTGTGTTACTTGAGTGCATCAGCCGAGAGGAACTGTAACTGTTTACCCCTATGTTAATTAAGAGGGGCTAAATGGCTCCTTGGTTTGGCCAGACGAGCATGGAGAGGAGTGTACATATGGCTCAGCATGAAAGATTACACAAAAAGTTAACAACAAGGGTTTTTTGAGAAGAGCAATAGGCTTTAGCTGGTTTCAACTCACATGTTCCTCTTGGAGTGCCCTCCATCCTAATGGTGAGTGCATTACAGGCATCAGCAATGGAGATCAAGTCAGTACTGGGGTAACAATGGAAGATGTATGGTTGTGATTTGCACAGGCACAAGCTGACTGTGAACCAGGTAATACACAGGCTTGAATGATGCCACAGGCTAGAACAACTGACTGCCATGGACCAGCTTTCTCTGACCCAGGCCCCATGTTTGGTTTGTCACAAAAAAAGGGATAAACTTGATTTAAATGCCATTTTTTATTCACCAGATAGAGAGAATGTATAGATAGACAGAAGAAACACATTTTCAACTGAGTTGTTGAATTGTGCCATGTTTCAGCACAAAGGGGTCTTCTCTTGGTGTTTGGACATCCTGTCAATTCCCAGTCCTGCTTGCCCCTGAAGAGAACTGCATTTCCACTTATGCACAGAGTAGCACAATTTTAAATTAAATAATTTCAATCTTCTCCTTTCATTTTTATGAGTACCTTAACTGAATTAAGAGCACTTACAAATGCATGCAGGTGTGCAGCACCACTCCCAGACCTGCACTGGCATCACCAGCTCCCATCCCTGTACAGCAGCTGCTCAGTATTCCATCAGTATTACAGCTAACACAGTTGGCTGTGGCTCGGTTCATGCAGTGCTGAGGAGTCAGGACAGTCTGCACATCTGTTTGCTGTTAGCAAAAACGCAGAGAAGGAACAACACATGCACAACACATCTGGTTACAATTTAGCATCAACGTGAATGGCAATGAACGGGTCTTCGTCTTCATTCCCAATCAGGAAATTAGCCATGCCATCAGCAGCAACATGAACTTCAACTGCTGTACAGAAGTCACCTTCCTTTTGCCCAGAAATGACATCGCAGTAAGTGCCAGCAGGCAGACCAGTCTGCAGAGTTACATTCAAGGACCTTTGGAAAAGAATGAAATGCAGTAAGGATTATATGGACTCTAAAATGCTCTGCAAATCATATTGCAGATCTTCTAGCTGGTAATTAATTCTGGAGCTATCCTCTAGCACTTCTCTGGACACTGCAGAATCTATTCAATCACTACACCCTTCAAAGTGCTCATCACCCCAACCTACTTCTAATTATTAGATGTGACGTACTCTCATTCTCTTATCATCTCATTCTTGTATAAAAGATTGCAATACAGTTCTTAAACCTGCCACACGTGGAACATATCCCCATGTTTACAAGTTCCCTCACTTCTGTAAGTCCAGACTTTGCTGGCTGACCAGGCTCAGTGACACAGCCAGCTTCAGAACTGGGAAATAACAAGAAGACAGTACAAGGCCTAACTGCCAAGCTTGAACAGTGTCCCTGGTAGAGTGGAAAATGCCAAGTTTAAATTGTCAACAACTGAGGTATCCACGAGAAAGATCTGCTCAAGCCAGCAACACCTTAAAATGTTTCGCTACTAACTAGACTGCTTTAGTACATAAATAATGATTTATCATGATAATAAATTATAATTTATCTATCTTACTTACCAGTCATCATTATTGAAGATGATGAAGCCTTTATTACCGCGGCCAAAAGCTACTTGATTGCTGCCATTGTCCCACCAGTTGGAGAAAGGCTCACCATCCACCACATTACGGAAGATAACCATGTTCCTGAAAGCACAAGCCATGCCTCTGCCACTGTACCTGCAATAGCTCAAAGGCCACACGCAGCAGGAAGCAAAAGCAACTGCTTTTACTCCTCGTTTCTCCCACTGCCCTACCTGATTTGACGCCAGCGGTGTTCACAAACCCAGTCGTTGCCACAGGTCGTGTCCTCGTTGATTGTAACAGGCTTTGTGGAGCCATCTGCATTACTTGGGGGTCCTACCCAGTCATTGACGTCCTGTCATTATAAACACAGGTTTAGAGCTTCTGACTGAAAACACCTCTGGACAGCAAAGCTGGGTGGAGCATCACATTTGCACCAGTGTGATCCAACATGGGACAGTGAAATCACTTAACAAACTGAAACGCACTGGACTACTTCTCTGGCCCTGGTCTGACCCTGAATCCCCATGGACGGACCTTCGGCATGACAAGCTCACCTTTCCATTTTCAAAATATCTTGGCCAGCGAAAACTTGACATCACACGTGTGAACCCATATGGATGGGCAAGCATGAAACCAACCGCCATTTTATAGAGCCTGTTTGTTGGACAGACAGGGAATGAGACGAGGAAGGAGGAACCTGCCAGACAACAGACAGACGAACCAGCAAAAGAAAGATGGATCACCCAGACAAGAGCAATCCCTTACCTGGCATCCCAGAAGGTCAGAATAGAAGCTCCGCCAGCCCCGTGCCCTCTCTGGTTGTCATGGTTATCCACAAAGACCAGGGCTCTGTCGGAAGGCACAAAGCCCCAGCCTTCTCCCCAGTTCCTAGCCAAAAACACAGACTTGAAGTTACCCTGCCAAGTGTTGTATCCAGTGAATCCTGGCTAAGTTCCAGCATCTTCATCCTTACTTTAAGTAGGCCATCTTTTCTCCATTCCACTTGCGGATCACTGTCCCTAGTTTTGCACCGTATTTGAATTCTGTCACTCGGCCATTTCCAAAGTAGTCACTGCCCTTGATGGGCTCTCCACCCAAGTCAATTACCTGGTACAGGAAAGATAGAGCACTTTTTCTAGTTCAAAACCAAACAAATAAAAGACATTGCCTTAGACGTTGGGTTAAGTAAAGGGCAGTACTTGAGCCAGTTATGATATGTGGCCTTCTTGCAAAATTCTATTTAAAGCTAATTTCTCCTTTTAGCTCAGCCCAGCTATGAACCCGTTTTCCATCTCCATCCTATATCTCCTTATGCTGTTAGATCACTTATCCATAATTAGGCTTGGGCTGTACCAACTTTATATTTAGTATAGTCACCAATGCCTCTGCTTCCAGCAACTGGGCAGCCTTGTTTCACTATGGAGCTAAAGAATATTTCTATGTGCCCTAGACTTTGCAGGCAAGATACTAATTTAATAAACGTATGTAGCAAGTTTAGCTTCTACTGACTGAAAAAAAAAAATTACCTGCTTGTTCCAGTTTGTTACTCAAATGTAAATCCTCAAATTTGGAACATCAAGTAACAGTTGTTATGCCATTGCAAAATAAAGTTTCAAACCATAATCAACATTGATGTCTTCTGTTGCAATTTATTATCCAGAATTTAAAACTCAGGAAATTAAAACTCTTTTTTAAACCAATAGAACTTTTACACTAACTTCAATGTATTCAATTTCATCTCAATAAAATTTCCAGGTTACCTGATTCCAGAAGGTCCAAAACAAGTGGGACATTTTGCACATCAATTACCATTTCTGGGCAGATTAGATATTTGCAGATTATGCTTATTAAATCTTGAGGATGATTTCTATAGATTTGTTTGGGTTCAGCCCAGGCAAAGCACTGCTTCCCATGTGCCACCGAGTCTATACTGTGCCTGCAAGAAGTATGTCTGTAAAGTAAAAGTTAAAAAAAATGGAGATCACCTCCTGGTAAATGAAAGGTTTAGTTCCTGCAGGAAACCATGCAGTATTGAGGTCCTCCAGCTTGTCTAAAATCGCCTTGACATCCCCAGGCCACATGTGCTTGGCAGCATCGATCCGGAATCCTGCCACGCCGATGCCAATGAGATGGTTCATGTATTCAGCGATCCTGGAGCGCACATAGTCCTTCCCCAGGGCCAGGTCCAGAAGGCTGACCAAGCGGCAGTCCCGGACCTGCACAGAAATTCTGAAATCAAACATTTTTCACCTAATAAACTTAAAAAAGTAGTGTTCTACAGATGTTTTGAATGTTCTTGCCTATGTTACAATGCCAAATAAAACCTTCAGCAGCCTTTGTTCCCCAAGCATATCTTTGCCTTGGAAACTCATTTACACAGAAGCTGCACGAAGAAACTGCATTTACCCCTCTTTTCTGAAACTGAGACCAAAGAAAACTTCCAAATTACAATAAAAGGCAAATAATGACTCCTACCCTTTTTTAACACAAAACATAAGACAATCACTAAATAGATTTTATGAGCTTTAAATTGCCTTTACTTAAAGTACCTAAGCACATTTATCTAAATCTGAAATTGTGCCATTGTCCCAAATAGAGCTATCCCTTTAAGAAGTGGTGTTCCTGATAGCAACATTAACCTGTATTATTAATTTGGATGGTTTTTCATAAGGCTTTTTTTTTTTTTTTAATGTCTCACTGTAAATGAGAGCAAAGAAATCACAGCACAGGAACAGATGTACATGAAAACTATAGCTGTAGGTTTACCTGAGATATATCACGATAATTCTCAATGTTTCCACTTTTAGATTTACATTTCTGATCATTAAAGTCCCAGCCAGAATAGGGCACAGCTGGGAAATCTTCAGTCTTTGCACTGAAATAGCTTCCACAAGAAGCATGGTCACCAGCCCCGGCATTAGCTCCACACATATGGTTGATTACTGCATCCACATAAATGTGTACCTAGAGAACAGTAATGCACATAGCAATTTGAGAAAGCTACTTCCCACAGCACCACTAATCAATGTTCTCTCAGCCATACCTCCTGCCCAATCCCCCTATTTCTGCTTGCTTGCTTCACCCAACATTTTATTCATTTTTTTTTTTATTAGCATACAGCAATGGTGATAAAACATGCAGCTCAGCAGACAGGGAGATAACACTGCATCCATTTTTTAAAATGGTACAATCACTGCTTCTCTATATCCTTGCATAGTAAACACCAGAAGGTTTTAAAGGTACTTACTCCAACATTGTTGCACCTGGTCACCATGTCTCTAAATTCAGTTTCATTCCCAGACCTTGTGCACAGCTTGTAGCTGACAGGCTGGTATCTTTCCCACCATGGCTGCTGAGGGTCAGTAATGATAACATTCTCATTTGGAGGGGAAATCTGTGAATAAAACAATGGCACTTGGTAACAGAATACTGATAAAGGTTAATTTGTTTGCCCAGTATTTTTAGAGAAAGAACATAACCCACTTAGATCCTCAGTATCTTCTGCTTATACTGTAGTGGGCTGGAAATAAAAGACTTAGGCCTGGCCTTCAGCAGGTGGAAACACACTATAAAAATTAGGTCCAAGGACAGAATGTCCTAATTATCTTTGTGACTGCAGGCGTCAAAAGGAAGCATCTGAAATTGAAGACCTAGGTCAGCAGAGGAAGGAACTGACTGCATAAGAACTGACGTAACATCCTGCCTTTAAAATTGATCCAACTCCCCATTTTTGTAATATTTTGGATGAAAGCATTCTTGACCTAATTCTTGTAAGTTTCCAGGTGAATTGTACCTCTTCCTTTCACAGACTTTTCGGGATACTTTTTAGGCAACAAGCTTTTGCTGCTACCTCCAAGCCTCTGGGCATAACAACCTGATCCCATCACTTCTCAGAAAGATCCCCAGAGCCTCTTAGCTGCCACACCCTCCTGAGCCCAGCAAGTCATCATATGAAAAAAACTTCCTAAAACCCTGCCACAGAATGGGTTAAAAAGATATACAGGCGTATACCACAGTCTGAGAAATCAGTTTAAAATCAATCTGGTCTGTGTGCCTGGAAAGAAGTTCCAAAGAAAAGATGTATTATTTGAAAATTATAGGAAAGTTTTATCTCTTGGAATACAAGAGACAGGCAGACTTCACACCAATTTCTCCCGAGCAATCTGACAGGCAAACTGAAATAGTTTAAGAGGTGGCTGTTCTCCTGCCATGCTACCCCACCCAAGTGCCAGTACCGGTTCCACAGGAACATGTCTGTTGTTCAGACAGAACTGACTCACACAGGGACACCTTCACCAGAACCTGTGTTCAATTCCACCTGCTCACACCATGTTCCCGCAAAGAAGAGTCTCTTAGCGGCTTATTGAGACATTGTGCTTTCCAGAAAGAGGCTTGCCAGTTTGGGTGAACACAATGAGCAGCCTTCTGTACTTAATTATTTAAAACCTTCAGCACTTTTTTACTCTTTTCGGTAGCCCTTTCTTTCAGTCATAGTTTATGTTTATCTAGCTCTTAAGAGCTTCCCTTGATTTCAATAATATCAAGCAGATAAACATAGGTTACGCTTCACAGCAGTAAAAAAAAGATTTAGCAAGTGATGTGCAATTCTAATTCATCTAAATATAATAGCACAGAGTGCAAAACATGCACTTTGGAGCAATGAAATAAATCCACGCTTCCTTGATGATAGCTGAAGAATATATTTGTCAGCATTTACTACTTCCATTACCAATTTCTATTTTTCTTTCTCAGTACCTGTCCTTTGGCGAACTGAATATTTTCTGTGAAAAACAAATTATCATCTGTGTAGCAATTTTACTACCTACTGATAGGAACAGACATACCTGAACTCCTCCAAATCCATGAGGAGCTAAGTAGCGTTCACACTCCTGAGCAATATCCTGCCAGCGCCATTCGAAGAGATGCACAATAGATGTTCTCTTAGAGAGGGTGTTGGGGTTGTACTGCCCCCAGCAAAATCCTACAATTAACAGAAGCAAACAGAAACCCATCCAGGGCTCTGGGATCAGCTGTGCTCTTCTTACTGTTTATGTTCCTACGAGAGGGTAAAGTACACATTAGAAAATACACATGTAAAAGTAAATGCCCATCTCTGGCATCCTACTTGGTTAACTTTATTTGATTGTCATTTTGAATGAGAACTGGATTTTATCTAAACTATATCAAACTCTCATACTAACAGGCTTGCTACACAAAGGAAACCAGTCCTTTTCCTGATTTAATAGGCACTTGGGAATGCACTGTCAAAATCTCCAACCTGCTATGATACAGATACCCAGACTTAAGTTTATATAAAATCTGACATGATTTCTGCAGAATAGCCCTCATTTTTGCTTCAAGGAAAGGTTGATCCATATCTCTCAGGCAGTGAAACTGCACTCTTTAGAGCAAATTTAGACACAATACATATCAGTTTATAAAGTGTAGAACCTGCCTTCCAGAGCCCATTGCTATCAGTGTTCTCCACAAGCAGGCAGAGTTATTTAGAATCAAGCATTTGTTATATTTAGTTTGCTTTTCTGCTAGAGAACAAATTAACTTTAATACAATTATTTACTTATAGATCTTCAGTAAAGTACACAGATAAATTTCAGCCACAAGCAGTTGTTCTGCATGCTTCCAATTTCATGAAGGAATGCTTTTTTGCTCTGATAGGAAGAACATACATTAAGAGAAAACGAGCTAAGAAAATACGATCTCTGATGAGAGAAGCCATTTATCAGATTGGCAAGTTTTACTTACAGCAGTAAATACACAAAACAGTAAATTACACAAAGCATTAAGAATAATGAACCTTGACCAAAATAGCTCCAAGGCCTAGTGCTTAAAGAGAAGACTCAAAGTAGGTTTTCATTTCTCTGAGATAGGTTCATGGCTGCTGTGGCTTCAATACAAGCAATAATAAGAGAACAACGATGTTGAAATCCCCACCACGCTCTAAAGGCTCTAGCTTCAGAATGCTTTTGAAACTTGAAAAAATGGTAAGAGGTCGGTATTCCCACGTGGGATAGAGCAACACTGATTGCAATGCAGAGAACTTGGGAGCAAAGCGTCTCTGCTGTCTCGGCCAACATGAGAACTCAGGTCACCTTGTCTTCTGCTGGGTTACAGCCTACGCCGTGAAGCCCAGCCACCACCTCCAACACACCAGTAAGTTTTTAAATCTGCGGGAGGTCTGCCGCAGAGCTGCTGAAGCTGCAGATGCTAAAGGCTTTCACAGGAAAGCACAGCAGTAGCTCTGTCCCTTCTAGCGGCTCCCCAAAACGCCCTTCAGCAGCCCCATGTTTCGTGCAGGCGAAGCAACCCCTCCTCAGCCGCTCCTTCGGAACCCCCCCAGCAGGGCCGAGCTCGGCCGGTGCCCAGGGGCTCCGCGAAGCGCAGGGCCCGCAGCAGAACGCGGAGCACGGTACGTACGTGCCGGGACCGCGCCACCGCCTCCCGCCCACACCGCCCCGACCGCCCCTTCCGCCGGGGCCGCGCCACCGCCCCGGGGCACAGTGAGACCCGGCCCCGCTAGGAACAGGGCCGGAGCCGCTGGCCTGGCGAAAAGTTTCACATTACGCACCATCACGCTGATTCAATATAAAAATTCTTTATGGAATATATTTGTTCCCGAGATTTGAAAGTAGAAAGTTCTCTGAACATGCACTTCCCGCACTTCAAAAAAAAGTATTTTTGTACTTTAGCACAGCGCCACCTTCCTGTTATGCTACTTCCGTGCTTTGAAAATTCGCTTGTGGGCCTTTATACAATATTTTAGTAAAGTGGTCCTGTACGTGTAGCTCAACATGGGTGTTAGGACATATTACTGTAGAACCATAGAAGCATTTAAGTTGAAAAACTTAAGGATCGAACAAGCAACTACACAGTCCCCATGGAAATGCAGTAAATAAGCTAGGAAGCATTCCAGTAAAAGCATTTTAAAGTAATCTGCTAAACCAGTTCATACTGAAAAAAACAGCCAAGATACACTTGCTTTGGTGCAGCCATCAATACTAGCAATGTAGACTGTTTGCAGCTGGAATGATGACAAAATAAATCTTTTACACTAGCCGGATCCCACATCATCAACTATGATTCAGTCATTCATGGAATAACTTTTTTTGTAAGTCCGCTGGACTGGACTCTCACGACAATTAAATGGCACTGCAATGTTTCCCACATGGTTTTAGACAGTTCCACTAAACTGCCCAACATGTAGCAAACTCTGCTACGTGACCACTGTTAGTATGACCCTTCAACAGGACAAGGACCAAATCTATACCAGTTTTAACTGCTACTCTGGTTTTAATAACTTCAGTCTCACTAGTGAGTTTTCAAGTTGCAGATGAACAATACAAGTTAACCGCTGAGAAAAAACAGTGCCCAGTTTCACAGAACAAATTCAGGCCGCTGTACCAGTCCTCCTGATTGGTCTCCAAGACAAGAAGATTGTTCCACTGAAAACCCCAAAAATAAAAGTCAAAATGAAGACAAGGCAGAAAAATGACAAGAAGGGGAATAATTTATTAGATTTCACAAGCAAACTAACATAAGTTTCTGATGTAAGTCTTGTGATATTTAACGATATGTGGAATCTTTAAGACGACAAAATTTATTCTCTGCCTTAAATACTTTACAAATGCTACTACGCACAGTTCAAGAGTCCTGATGAATACACTGCTTCTTCCCCAGCTCGATAACACTTGAAAGAGATGGAACACAAAAGGGACCTGGAACATCACAAAGGCATGTTAAAATCAAGAACTACTAGAAAATAGCAGTGTTATACTGGCTTTTGATAACTGAATTGAAAGATGCTTAGTATTTTAAAAAGTGTTTAATGTCTGAAAAAAATACAACTTAATAGATGCAGGGTGTATTAATTTTATATTATAGAAAGTTAAACAATAATGTAGTATGAAACTCACAAGAAACATGTAAGTCACTAGCAACAACACTACCTCAGTGCAGAGAACAATCTAACAAAACCCAGACAACCAACAAAAAGGTAGCAGTGATTAATAGTTTGATTATTAGTCCAACTCCAAATACTTAAATGCAAGATATTGTTAATTTTCTTCTTTACTCAAAAAAGACAAAGTAAGGAATGTATAAACTAAATCAACTACAGATTGTTTCTCATATACCAGGACAACAGTAATCATCACATGATCTACGTACTGGTCAACCCCTTAATATTAAGACTGCTCTGCAATGTATTTTAGCCAACATATTATTATATTAATATGTATTTAAAGAAAAGCGAAGTAACTTGGTCAGATTGAATTCGGCACAGCTCCATACAGATCAGCTTGTATGAGCTAGAACTGTTCCTTCCACTAAGGAATGGGGACCACAAATCAGAAAGGTGTGTGACCTCTGAGACCTTTTAAGACCAGGAACCCTCATTGTGTCCGTTCACACAGCACAGACAATTCATTGGTTTCTTTTTCCCCCTGAAAAAGTCTGCTCTTTAAAATGACCAGATTGGCTCAAGCTTAGAACATGTTAACTCCTCCCCACACCTACTCTATATGAAAACTTAAGATTCAGTTGAGTGCTACAGGAAACATTGCACAAAAAAAGGATACAACAAGAAAGGATACACTCTGCATGACAGTATTACTGCAGTATTTACGCAGGAATGTTTCTAAAGAAGAACAGCAGAATGTGGTTTAATTTTACTTGATTCTCAGTATTGCACACACATAACTTTATGCTACCTAGCAAAAGCAAATCTGCCTCTGATAAAATACAGTTCTAACCCCTTAAGAGATTGAATGAGGGCTGATGAGTCCATCAACACTAAACTTCATATTCAAAAGTAAATACGTTTTTGATAACTTGAACTACTAGGAAAGACACCAGCAGATTTTTCCATTTCCTTCAAGTCTTTGCCATTTTACAGACTCTTTATTTCCATCAGATCCAAAACCCAATCATGTTTCCACATTCAATGCCGGCTTTCAAACCACTTCTTCCCTATGAAGAAGCTGGAGACCGCTTAAGATCTGTTTCTTCTACATAATTTTTCTCCCAAGAAGTTGTATTTTAGCTACAGGAAAAAGTTATTCTAAATACTAAGTGAACTTTTTGCCAGTCCATCAAAAAGAAGACATTTCAGCCAGCAAGGAGTTGTGTAGTATTTTTATAAACCATATGTATTATTTTCTCAAAAAAGGATAAAACCTTTGTAGAGAAAATGTAAAATAAAACCAAAAAAGAACCTTAGACTCAGGTTTTTATCGTGGACTTTTGCATAATGAACCAGCATCCATCAGAATATTCCAGCAGGAACATGCAGAAATAGGGTTCAGCTTAATCATTAGTTGGGAAATGAAACAAATATTTTTAATTAAACCTCATGGATCCTCGGAAATCTGTGTAACTCCATGGCCCATTCTATGATTGTGACACATAAACAGTCAAGATAAGGGAGAAGTTCTGCCCATGGCACATCACACCAGTTCCACTTGTAAGATGCTAACTCATGTACGACTTTCAGGTGCACAGTTAAGTCTTGCCTAAGTGTGGTTTTGCTCACTGTAGAAAAAGCTTCTGAGTTGACCACCAACATAAGAACAAATAAGCACCTTGTTATTTTCTTTATGCAATTCAAGTATTTAGCATGTTTAGTGAATTCAGAATTAATGTACAAAATTAGTTGAAAAGACACTGAATTCCTAAAAGAATTAAAATGCTCAGGTTTCGTCTACCAGGCTTTCCAATAGCTAAAATGCTTCATTTTTTTAAAATATAAAGAAACCCTAGTAACCTTCTTATTAGACACTAGATAAAATAAGTAGGGCTTTTTTTTTCTAACAAGAAAGGAGTGAGAAACACGACTGAAATATTCTCATAAATAGCCTAATAAATATTGATCCTAATAGAATACTTTAGCCAAGGCCCATTTCTCTTGTCAATGACCAGTACAGAAAAATGCCTACAAGAAAAGGTGATGTTTAGACAAAATACAGATTTTGCAAACCACAATCAGTAACACAAAATAGGAACTAAGACCAAAGTGCATCTCAGCTACAAGGGAAACAATCTTAAACATAATCTGATATAAAACATCCTTAGACAATGGATAGAATGAGGAACCTACAATTAAAGTAGCTGTTAAAAATAGAAATATTATCATCACAATAACCACACTGTAAGCTCTACAGCCAATCTGTAAAAATCAAAAACAACTGTCCACATCCTTTATTTCAAATTCAGGTTTTCTTCAGAGTAACAAGGCTCAAACCTCCAGATTTAAAACACACCAGGGATTAAGTAGCATGTATCATAAGCACTCGGCCTAACATTTCAGCTAATTTTGTTTTAAGCAGAGGCATAATCAGAGTGATCTCCAACCGTAACCAGAAATTAAGTTCAATGCCCTTTAAATTTGAGCTAGCTCACGTATCAGAGGGTGCAGATTGAGAAGTAAGTGCTTTTTATTCTTGTACCAGTTACTTCACATGGTAATTTGAGAGTTCACTATGCAAATGTTTTCAGGCCATGAATCCACTCAGTTAAATTAGAACCAATTTTGCTTGAGTTACTCTCATATAAATGAAATAGTCAGAGCAGGTAGCAGTGAAGTAAAGCTGCATGATAAGAAATAAAGTTAAATAACAATTAACTTTCTGCTAGAAATTACTCTCCCCTCATGCCAAAAATCAGGACCTATACATTCCACAACAAAGGAAGTCTTGATCAATGCAACATTAAGCAGCACTTTCTGACAGAATATCCTTCACTAATTCAGACAATTTCAAAGGATGCTGCAATAGCACTAACTCATTTTCCAAAGTCAGCAAAGCTGAAGATCCTTTACAGCTAGTAGAAGTTAATTGCTGGAACCAGTTCTTCAGGATCACTTTACAATGGCAGGGATGGAAGAAAAGGAGTAAAGAGGCAAAGCTTTTCAATACCAAATCCCTGGAAGATTACTAAAAGATAAGTGGCCCAATTCCACAGAATCATCCTCCTTAGCTTCCCAGATTAAGGCTTAAAGAAATTGACAAGTGCCCTACGATATCAGGATTAGGAAAATATCAGTCTCTGAGTTCTAAGCAGAGAAAAAGTAGCATTTTAAACTTACACCAACTATATACCTTGCACTTTGTTTCTCTGATATACGCAAACATTTAAGAAAAGAAATTTGTATGGAACATTTCCTCCCCATCATCAGTATTCCTGAGGAAGCCATTAAAGAGACAGTAAATAAAAACTAACAAAAAAGTCCCAGCCCAAACCTTTATTTTTACTTTCAGGCAGAGAGTCCATACCTTGCGCAGTGTTCTACTTTTTTCTTTTCCCTTCGTTGGCATCCTGTTTTGGTCTAGCTGAACGAGCAAATTGCTGAGATTCTGTTAAGGACTGCAAGTGTTTGTGAATAACAGAAGTCAATCAAGAAAGGAAAAAAAGATTGCTTCTGTAGATTAGTCTAGAAAGTGATCTTTAGCTGTGAATCAATTCTACTACAGTATCAAGTATTGTAACAACAGTGTCTATTAGTCAAAGATTGGGATCTCACTGATACACAGTACAGAAGATGTTAGAAAGCCTGTCCAAGAGTTTGCAATAACTAAGTAAATAAGGAGAACTAACTGGGAATGGGTTAGATGCAGAGTAACTACAGTAGGATAAATGCTTGATATTTGCAAACCTCCATCTCAGCATGTCAATTCTTAACTG
The DNA here is from genome assembly GCA_013397935.1 of Dasyornis broadbenti. Taxonomy (NCBI): domain Eukaryota; kingdom Metazoa; phylum Chordata; class Aves; order Passeriformes; family Dasyornithidae; genus Dasyornis; species Dasyornis broadbenti. Next base: position 414,423 of record VZRN01005387.1, read on the forward strand.
TGATGCCTCAGTATTTGGGAGGAAAAATAGTAAAAGCAGCAGATGGTGGGGTTAAAGTGAGTATAAAGAAAACAAAATTAACTAGGAAACGTTTGAGTGAAAGTAAGAAAGGACTTACAGACAAAAAAAAACAGTGCTATGCAATCAAAAAGTGAGAGTTCCAGCTGGAAAACCAGTCTAGAGACCACTGAACTTGTTATGTTCTTGATTCTGTAAACACAGACCTAACCAAGTCAAAAACCTTGTATTTAATTTAAATACAGTGGTCATACAAGCTAAATTATCTTTTGTATTGGCTTTGCATGATCAAAGAGGCAAGACTAGAGAATTTTGTTCTTAAATAAAGCACTTCTACTTTCCTATTTTACAAGAGGTGCTTCTATTTTTTTTCAGCTACCATAAACCAAGAGTACACCGTGTTGTGCTGTTCTTCTTAATATTTCCTCTTTTGCAGAGCACTGTGACAGCAGAACTAGAGATTGACAGAGATTACAAAGAATATAATGTAAATGCTTGAAGAAAAGGATACAACCACCATGGGTTTTTCAAACAAGACATATCCATTTGCTTCTTTTAATGCCTTAGCAGCTGCTTTTTCATTGGGAAGGCCAATGAAAGCCTGTCCCTTCATGCGGCCTTCTTTCATCAAACGGATATCAAACCTAGGGCAATGGAGAAGTGGGAATCACTCAGGTATAACAAACTTTTCAGATTTCACAGTACAAATGTCATTATGTTTCAAGATGGAGAAACAGCAGAAACAGAGGCAAAGCCTATGAGCAGGAATGATGGTCTTGGGAGACCATTTTGCCTGGGGAAACCATTTACTAAAATGTAGTATTAGACTGCAGGATGGCAAGTTGATGTGCAGTGCTGCTAAATAGGACATATGCAAAATGATCACACACAATCACCTACACTGTGTCACACAGCCAAGAAAAGCAGATTTGGGAACGAAAATATAAGGGCAAAATAGTAAGAGTCTTCAGTCACTGTTCATAAAATAATTCTGTTTCTGTAGTTGTGATAAATGAAGATTTTCAGGTGTAACACATTTCCTTTTTAGGCAGAAATATAAAAAAGTAAATATGACTATTTTTGAAATCACAGTTTTCAGCTGTGTCAGAGAAGTGAATATAAAAGGCTTAATTTTAATTAAGCACCAAATGAACTCACATATTGCGTTCCACCTCCGATTGGAAGTCAACGTATCTTCCAAAAATGAACTTGAGATCCTGAAATTAAAGTCCAGGTGTAAGAGAAGAGCTAAGAAAAAGCCCTTTTAATAGATATTTAATTTGCTTGTTTGCCTACCTTTTCTTGAACTTGTTTAGCTAAATTCTTCACATATATCCTGCAATTTGGATCACCTGGCTCATAGTTTTTGAAAACAGAAAATTTTTCCATTTCTTAAAAACAAAAAGATAAACCATGCTTTAGCACATTTACTTTGCATATTTTCTCAGTATAAAATAATTTAATATATAATCAATTAAGAAAATAAACACTTATTTAAGCTATTTGTTGCAACAAATCAAAAAGCTATTACTAGATAATCTTTCTCACAGTTATACCTTCTCTAGAAAGCCTGTTTTTTTCTAGGTCCTTTCTAGAAATAAATTCTGATGGTATTTCATCATCCTCCTCTTCAGTTTCCATTTTATCATTTGAGCTAGGAGTCGGGAAAATTCTTCCAAAGCCTGTATTATTGATTTCTTCTGTGGTCGCATAAAGGTCTGAAACGTCAACAAATGATGTAATTGGTTTGTACATTTATTCACAAGAGGATCAAGAGCCAGCAAGAAAAGTATGTTCTTTACAGCAATATTTTAATAGAGCAGACTTTGTAAGGCAATTTGAATACGTCCTTAAAATGAGGCTTAATCCTGAGTTTGACAAAAGCACCTGCTCTGTACAGTCCTGTCACACCCCACGTAGTACAAATAAAGGCCATAGCACACATTAGTTAGCATAAAACTATCCCTGCTGTTTAAGCCTGTATCCATTTCAATATTTTTCTTTAGAGAAACTGGATATCACTGTAAAGTACCAAGAACCACAGATCGACCACAGCCCCATGAAAAACAATCACAACTCATTGCTATCATTGCCCAGCATTTTTACAGCACTTAATGAGTGCACCACAGAGAAGGGGGTGCCAATCACTCGGATGCTGCTCTCTAAGAGCTGGAAAAGGAAAACCTGAAATTAGCCCAATATATTAATTTACATTATAAAATACTGAGAATGCATCTAACATTTGCATCCTAACATTTAAAAGACAGCCATAAACCTATAGAGCACATAAGAGAGAGACCTTTAAAACCCTCTGGATCCTTCCAAAGCTTGTAACATGGGAAAAACAGCAAATCCAAACATGACGCAACTCGGCGTTGAAAACTCCAGTACAATAGAGGACAATAATTTCCTGGCATAAATTTCAGCACCCTTCTACACACCGAAGCCACACAATTTTAACATTAAATACATTTGAAGTATGAGCTCTCTCTTACCATTTTTTTCTTCTTTTTCTGAGTTTATCTGAAGAACAGCTGGGATCTCAGTACTAATATGAAACTCTATTTTTTTATGACCTACATGCTGCGGCTGCTCAAAGACATCTGAAGGTGACAATGTAGGGTGCAAGTTACTGTTTAAAACAACAACATGTTAATTAAAGACTCAGACACTGATGAATGCATCGTCAAACACAAGATTTCTTCCAGTTAGATTTTATGCTGTTGTTTAGCACAAACACGTTCTCCATTTCATACATTTCACCCAACAGAGTTCAAGGTGATTAGAACACTGCAAATACAGTAGGTATGTCTGTCAGTGGGAACAAAACCAAGAATTACATACCACGTTACAATACACACAGGCATTTATTAAAACTTCATCAGTAACTTAAGTATGAAAAATAACTGGCCTTGCTGCTGCTCTCAGTGTATAAAATATGCAAAATTTTAAAAAATTACAGCAAATCATTTGGAGGAAGCAGGCAGCTATTAGTAAAAATTCATTCACAATCATTCATCACTACATAGAAATACTGCACTGCTGTCTACTGTGGCACAGAACTACAGCACCAAAACCCAAACTCATTTTAAACCAAGTTGGTTTCTATTCTTCTAGTATCATACTCTTAGTTTAACATTTTGTTTTAAGAAGAAGCCCAAACAATAAATCCAAACTGCTTCTGTCACAGCTGTGATGTGGAATTAGTTATCTTTTTATGAAAAGGAATTTCTATTCATTTGATAGGAGGAGAAACCCAGAGCTTGAATCAGGCACACTTTACAGGTTAAGGTTGTTGAGCAGACTTTAGTTCAAATCAGGAAAATTTGGACTTTTAGAGCAATAAAACCAATAGGATAAGGGATAAGGGAAGGATAAGGGAAGACAATCCCCATTAACAAATTTACCTATCAGTGAAGAATGATTGTTTTAAAGCAGCCATACTATAGTAAATATGATACAGACAACACAATTTAGTAAAAAGTATAATCTTCTGAAAAATTGCGAAAACCACAGAAAAAACCACAAACCTGTGGGAAGTACACACAGGAACATTCAACATGTCCTTAATTCTTTGCTTTTTTCTAACACCACGTTTCTTTGTGTTTATCGGTCTTTTAGGCTGAAGGGTTGCTAATTCCATCAACTTGGTCATTCTATTTTAAACAAAAATAAAACCAAAACCAAACAAAAATAAAACCAAAACCAAACAAAAATAAAACAAAGTGGTTTACAGTTTATTTGAAAATACTGATTTTGAAAACCCTTCCCCTTTCCTTAAAAGCCCTTGACAAGGAACTTTTCAGAATATAATTACAGAACTAGCTACCTTAAAACTGAAACTGTAACACACAGCAAATCCATATACACAGAGCACTTACGGACTGACCAAAGTCCTAATAGGCCCATGATGCCCTTCCTTCCCCAAGCATGCTCCTTACTGGGACACTGAAACTGCGAGAGAAGCTGTGATGCCCCAAGCTGAACCTGATTTTGTAACACAATTTCCACTCAACAGGGGTACCTTTTTCCAAATAGAGCATAGGGACTGTCTGATTTTCTTCTCAGTTTAGACAGCAAAGAAAAAAGCTGCTTTTTAATTTAGTGTTAGTTTAAAGATTAAAAAAAACAAAATACAGCTATTATGCAATTCAGTGCCAGAACTGCAAGAGAATCCTCAGCACAAATACTGTCACCCCTAGAAACGCACACTGATCTGCAAGGGACATTCTGGAAGTTGGTGTGCACACACAACCCACGCTGAGTACTCAATTTAGTAAAGTGGAACAATGAAGACTTCAGAAAATAAACTAATTACTGCTTCCTTATATCTGCTCTCTTCAAGCTGAGTTTTTTAGTTGGCTTTTTTGCATATGGGAACAATCATTTGTACACCAATAGGCCACTTTCCTTTTCTTACTGCATTTAAACCCGCACTGTCCTTCTGTACTCTGGAGTTTCTCTAAACATCTGGAAAGATTTCTACATACTCTCTAATAGATACTACATCTACATACTGCAAGCATTACCACGTGCTGAACTAGGAGCTAGGAAAGTAAAACCACTGCTTTCACAAGCCCAAAACCTTGCAAATGACTGTAAGGTGCATACCTCTCCTTTTCCTCATCATTATCACTTTCATATTCTGATTCATCCCCATCAGATAGTTCTTCCTCCTCTTCAGGCAAAGGAGGCTCTTCAGGAGGCAGAGGTGGGATTGGGGGAGGTGGCACAGGCACTGGTAAATACTCTTCATACTAATTATGGGGAAGAAGTTAAAAATACTAAACTTTTTAAAGCAAAAAACCCAAATGTATCTTGTTTACTTAATAAAAGCAGTCAAAGCAATAAATTATAATTTAACAAGAAGTATTTTCTCAAAGCATGCATATAGGGGTCTAGATGCCGTTCAGGTAAACTGCATTACTAATGAAAAACTTTCCACAAGCAAAAAAAAAAAAAAAAAAACCTGCTGCATTCTGAAGCATAACAGTGAATGTTTTCATTCTTTTAAGTTGAGGTGATAGGAAAATATAGCAACCATGGTCCTGGATTTTCACTTTGCACTCAGGTCCAAGGATTTTCCCGAGAAGAATATGGTCAAAACATATGGGTGGAGGCTTAAGCTCCAATGCCATCTCAGTTTCAACAGTTTGAAACGTTCCAGTGCTGCTGCCATACATGTACATTTCTTTGTTCTAAGTACAGTCAAAAGGATCTCTTTAGAAGACCAACATGCACATCGTACCCAGTGAAATGCAGCAGCATTTGTGATCCTTTAGAGATTCCTCCAGCATTTAGAACTTATTTCTCCTACCACGCTGCTAACATTTTACGTTGCGAATCAATTCTACAGTACTGAAAACATGTATTTAAAAAGTTACCATGGGAGGGCGAGCAGTAATTGGTCCAAAAGGTGGAGGAAGATTCATTTTATTCATTAAGTGAAGTACCTGAAAAGATTCAAAATAAGTAAGGTTTTCTTTAAATAAACAGAGTTTTGTTTAAATAAATGGTAACAGTTCCTTGCTAGATAAAAAAACCCAATCACTCCTGGCAGGTGTAAATCAGCCCAGTTTTAATGTTCATGAACAATGTGACACCTGCACTTGAGATCCAACACTAATGGTCAATATAAGCAACACCCTAACAAGGCTGAGAAAAAAGTACAGTATCCACTCAGAACGGAATTCGAAGTACTCAAGTCACAGCTAATTAGGAAGAGCACATCCAGTTAAGTCTTCAGTGTCAATTAAGTAAGCTGCCTCTGGTTAATAAAATCTCATTACCTCAATGCAGTAAAAAACTAAGATTGGTTAACATTATCACAGAAAAACCAACTTAATATTTACTATGACAACAATAATTACCTCTATGGATAATTAAAAGAGAAAAAAAAATAGACGTTTTTAATTTCATATTCTTTTTTTTTTTTCCTGTTTTTTCTTACCTGGACATAAAATTTGGGCACGCTTGCCAAGGCATTTGCTATATTTGCTAGAATTGCACTTGAAGGTGGTGGATACAAATACTTGAGGCAAGAATTGATGGGAAAGGTGAGGCTGAGGAAAGAAGATTAAAAACAAGACACCTTAACACTACTGCCACATAACTACTGGTAACAATTAATGATTACTAGAGGCTTAGCTATTTATTACATCTGAAATAATACTGAAATATTATTATTTGGCCTAGAATAGTTTTGGGCCACTTACAATGCCTTTAACATCAAGGAGCAGTCCCCAATGCATGACAGATTTACTGGGCTTGGGCATAAGGAAAATATCAGCCCACGTAGAAAGCCTAAAGTAAACAGAAACAATCGACATGTCCAAAACCAAAAGCACGGCACAGCAGGCTGTACAAAGATCATAAACTCCATGCTCAAGGTGCTGGATTAGCTTCCAAAAATTTACTTCTTTCTGGATGCAAAAATGCAAATGGAAGGATGGGAGGAAAAAGGAAGAAACATCTGGAAAAACAAGTCAGCAGTATTCTGCTCTTAACACTGGGACAACCTCAGCACTCCAGCTCCCCCAAGATGGCAACGCACAGTGCTAGAGGCTGTTCTGCAATCCACAACTTCACAGCTCAAAGCACCAGTTACTGCCCAACTGTGGGGAATCTAAATTTGAGGAATTGAAACTTCATCTTTATGACAACTCCTACAGCTATGCCTGCAGAACAGTAGCATACGAGGAAACAAAACTCTTGTTCAGCAGTAAAATAACATATTCCAAAATAATCCGTAAGAGAATAAAATAATTAACACAAATGAAAAACCCAATACTAACCCATGGTTGGGTGCAATTCCATTCTCTATTTTGACACAGCTTGGTTCTGTCCTCTCTTCTTCTTTCACTTGTTCTTCTGAACTAAAAATTAATTTAGTCTTAATTAAAACAGGGCAAAATTCAAGTGCCTTATGTAATATATAAAATATGCATCTATTAATAAATATTAGAAATAAGTTAGCATAGGTATTTTTAAAATCTTTTACCAATTGTATTACTACAGCTGTTATCAATTCTTCATAATTAATACATATGGATAATTACAGTAGCCACAGTCTTCTAAAACAAATAGATAGATTTAAGTAAGCCTCCCTATATTCAAACACTCCTGACTTAAATCCACTCACAAGAAAAGAACTGAAATTATTTATCATGCACTCTGTTCAGAGACTAAATTCAAAGGTGCTAAATTATTGATTTGTTCATATTGAGGAAATGGAATAAATAACCTGAAACCTCTACTACAGTACTTTTAATTAAGCACTATCACATGGCTTTTATCACTTATTTACACATTCCACAGGTCTAATGGGACGAATGCAGTCACCCACCTATAGATCTGAACCTGTTTGATAAGACTTCCAAGTGGTTACAATTCATCCTAAAAGTTAAAAGTACTAACAAATCACCATGAATACGGAATTCCCTTTCCTTGACCACAAACATAACAAGAAAATTATCAGGCACATACCTTTTGCACTTGTCTGAGACAGAAGGCTGGCTCAGTACCTGTGCACTCTCTTGCTCCTTCGCAAATTCAACCACTAATGTGTGACCTAAAAGTTTCAGCTGATGCAGTCTTGATAAAGCCTTCATGTAATTATAGTGGAGAAAAGAAGGAAAGGGAAGAGGAAGAACATGAGAATTCTTTTAAAGCATAACTGGTTTTTTTTGTGTGTGTGTTTGTATCACTACGGCTGAATTTTATGGCAAATACACAATTATGCAGGAGACAAGAAACTTTGGTTTATAGTTTGTATATAAATACACACAACATCCTAAACAGGGCTCTGCTCAGTCTCAGCTCCGGTAAGTTTGCCATGCTCTACGTGACAGGTGGGATCCGATGACTTCCACAAGCCCCTTTTATGCCACCTTTCTTAGGACTTTACAGAAGCGTTCAAGAATTTCATCGAGTCCTGCAAGCAAATCCTGAAACAGAACTCTCATACAACATCGTGCTGCTTTGTTTCTTCCTAGCACTAAGTACCAGATGATGTGTAAAGCACATTAGAGCACTGGCAATTCAGAGAAGGGCTTTGCTAAAACATTCAATAACAAATTCAATACAAACCTTTGCGGCTGCATTTTCACTGGGAAAGGTAGCAAAAGCAGTATGTTTCTGGAAAACAAACAAATAAAAGTTATACCAAATCAAAAAGGTCAGAGATTGCATGTAAAACCTCGAGGCACAAGCAATTTGTTAGATCAAGTTTACATATTTAAAAGCTTCCAGACAGGAGTCATCTAACTCCTATTTGGGGCACGCGTGAAGGACTAGAAAACATTTTTCTTAAGACTTTAGGAAAAGTACTTCCTAGAGTCAAAATTAAGACAGGAACTCGGCAGTTTGAGGAATACAGGATGAGTTTTCTTTTCTAGTTAGCAAAACCCATCCTAAACTGCAAGAAAGTGCATACGGATAGAGAAGTCCAATCTTCTTCCAAAATAGAAAATTCATTTCAACACCTCACAGAACATTTTCATCAAGGTAACTCCTAAAAGTAATACTATTCCTGATATAAAAGTTGCTACTATTGTGCTCTGAACGTTTAAATGATTTCTTCTTCCCCTACCTTTTAGGTTGTAAAAGAACACTAGCTTTCCAAATTAAATCAAATCCTCACAGAATACACTTTATCTCGAAGTCAAATTTGTTTTAACAAACTTTATTACTTCATCTTGCCACTACATGAGTCCGTACCCAAAACTCACTGTAACAAAGTCAGTATATTTCATATCCTAAAAAGAAAGCATGACCCTGCCAAATATGCAGACATCATCTATCTGCAGTTCTGCAGAATAGAAGGCTCTTTACAAACAGCATTCGTCACCAAACAAATACATCCATGTATTTGTCTTCTGGAGGAAGCAAAAAGCAAAATAGAGATTTCAAGAGACACACCTGTGAAACTGCATCCCTACACGTGCCAAGAGGCCCTTCTGCTCTGCTTTTCCACAGCCTCACTGGTATCAGCAAGAGGCCAGAACCGCGGGCACAGCGCTTGCGGCGAGCGGGGACAGGAAGCCGGAGCTGTCCCGACCGCCCCGCGGGGCTCCCCGGGAGCGGGAACCCCCCGCGCCCGCCCCGAGCCCTGCCCCGGCCCCAGGCTCAGCCCTGCCTGCGGCCCGCCCCGGCCCTCACCAGCCGCCCATGGTCCGACAGGACGCGCACAGATACGGCCCCAAAGTGCTGCAGCAGGTCCTCCTTCTCCGCCGCCGTCAGCTCGGCGGGCAGGTGCCGCACCAGCAGCGTGCGCCCGCGCCGCCGCGACACACCGGGGTGTGGCGGGACGCCGGGGTGAGGCGGAACGGCGCCCGGCCCCGGGCCGCCCGCAGGTCCCGTCCCACCCGCCCGCAGCTCCTCAGAGCCCGGCGCCGCCATCGCCGGGGCCACGGCCGCGCGCCGCCGGAACCGGGGGCGCAAATCGCGCGAGAGCCGAGGTCGAGGGCCGGAGCCTCAGTTCTCGCGAGACTGGCGCGCCCAGCGCGGGTGGCGGGTGGTGCCGGTCCTGCCCCTCTTGAAGAGAGTTCGCTTTGGGGAGTTCGCAGCGACGATCTCAAGAGAGCCGGGACTTTTCCATTCCCCTTTAGCCCCTAGAGGTTTGTCTCCAGACCAAATCCTAGTAAGTGTAGCTCCCAAAAGCGCCCTCTCCAAAGCCTTTAGCTGAAGAGACTTGTCCCTCCCTCACCTGAACAGCGAGGTGCTGAGGCCTGGCTGGCATAGGGATTAACCTCGGGGCAGCAGCTGTGTCTGGCCAAGGGAAACACATTCATAATACAGCCTGTGAGGGGACCCTGCAGTGTCAGCAGTGAGGACGGGCAGATTCCAGCATCGACCACTGCAGCCACGCAGGTGGCTCCAAAGCCTGCCTTGTTTTGGAGGGAAATTCCCAGCCTTGGTTGATGAAATCTCAACGCTTACCATACCTAATGAGCTGTCTGCTGGCTGGCAAAAGCACTGCCTGCCTGTGTCACTGCGGGTCCCACAGAGCCGCAGCGCCCAGTGCTGCAGTGCACGGCCTGCAGGATTTGCCCAAGCTCTGAGCAGCTGGAGCACACAGGGTCACTCAGGCTCTGGGACTGGGTTGGGATACACTGGAACAACCACAGGGAAAACGTGTTTGGTACCTGCTGAATAGGGATGGGTGATTCTCACAGCTCTCCAGAGGAAAAGCAAGGCCTGCAGTCCACAAAAGTCCTCAAGGCCCCTTCATTTTCCTGAAGGGTCATGATGGTACTGGCACTGTGTGCACAGTGCACCCGAAGGAATGCATCTTAGGCCATGCACACCTGGTGACTGAACACTGACAGTCTGGGGAAGGACCTGGCCATTGTGGGTGGTCACAGTGGTCTCATTAAGTCAATCAGAGATGACAATCCAAATTCAACCAGATGAGTTTGGGAAGGAGTTGGGTTAAAAAAGGATCTTCTGAATGGATTTAGGAGAAAAGCAGAAGTGTAGGAGCAATTTCTTACAGGATCCATTACTGCATTTTTGTTGCTGTCATAAGTAAGGAAATATCTATGGACTGGGAAACAGGTGGAATGATTGGCACAGTGTGCAAATAAAGCAGTGAATGTTCTCTCTTGATAACACCAGCAGTACTGTTGTCTTTCTGAGGCTGTTGAAACTTTAAAAGTAACACTGGCCAGCCAGGCCAGTTCTGTGTGTGGCTTGTGGTTTGTATAAAGTCCAGAAGATTTTCTGGAATATGCTGGCCAACATGCAATTGTAGCAGATGGGAAAATAACAACTGTAAAAGCAAGCCTGTGGTGGCTGTGCTGCTGCATCCTGTTTAAATTGGCCTGACTTGTAGTTCACTCCTGGGTAATGACTTCAGAGAACTTTTTATGCAGCAGATCTGTGAAACTTGTAGGCAGAGGAACCTTCCTGTTTCCCTTTTAGTGCTCTAGTACATTCCTGTTATTAATGTGCATATCATTCACCAGATGGTGAAATAATGATAGCCTCAATTATGTTTTCCTGTCAGAACTAAGAAACAGTGTTCCCAGTCCAGAGAAGGCTGAGGAAAATATGTACTTTTTAGTTACTTTGATCAATTGACAAGAATGTGAAATAAACAGTATCTCATGGCTCTTCAGCTCACCTGTTCCTTCTAGGACAGAATCCCTCTCAAAGAAAGCGAATAAACTCTTTTAAAGTCTCTTCACCCTGTTAGACCAGGCTGCTGAAGCTGAACATCTCTAGAGCAGAGATTTAGCATAGTAACATGCAAGCCAAGCTGATAAAAAATTTGCATTTTTTTCTAAGACACAGAAAGTAAAAAAAATAAATCACTTTTTCTCGTCATGCTAGGGCTATATTTCTGCATTAGTGATAAACATTTCATTCTCTACAAAATGGCTACTTGTTACTACAGCTTATATCAAATCTCATTTTCAGAACAGAGGTTAAACAAATGAAATCTGGCATAGCCACCTCATAAGAAAAGTTGATGCTACATCTAAACAAGTTAAGGCAGAGCTGCAGACAAGCCTGGATGAATTCAAGCAAAACAAGTCTGACATCCCTCAGTCCTGAGGCTTTGCAACCTCAGTGTAGGCCTGTGGCTCTTTATTAATAATGGCAGTGCTGTGTTTACTGGCCTACAGGCCAACATCCTCTGTTACCAGGTCATTGGTGCAATAACAACTCTGTAGATCAAAAACACTGGAGTTACAGGCAGTATTAGATGTTATTCAAACTCAGTTCCCAAAGGATATTTTTCCTGCCTAATTGCTTGTGAGCTACACAAGCCTAGCAAGGTGTTTACTTGTCAAGAGTTTTGGAAGCCTCAGGCCAAAATGTTTTGATTGCTAAGGTGAAAAAGAAAACCACAAGAACAGCTTTGAGACACAAATGGCAGCACTACTGGGTAAAATTTGATTTTCATTGTTTTGGTAGCAAGGGGGTCACTGGGGTGGCTTCTGTGAGAAGCTAATGGAAGTTTCCCCTTCTAGAAGAGCCTGTACCAGCTGGCCCCAAGATGGACCCCACTAGTTTTGCCCAAGACAGTCATTCTCCATCTGTATCTCGGCCCATGAGCCTTTTGTTACATTTCCATTGCTCTGTCCTGCTGAGGAGGGCAGGGAGAGAGGAGCTTTGGTGGGCACCTGGCATCCAGACAAGGTCAACCCACCACAGCTACACAATCATACAACCTCAGAGGCTGCAAAATTATTGCTGTAAAAATGAATTTTTGCAAAAAGAGAAAGCTGATATTTAAAGAAAGCTTTAGGTCAGGTAACTGCTTTCCTGAGCTTGGCAAGCAATGCTTCCTGAAGCATAACCAGACATTTTCTTTATGCTTTAAATTTTTCTGTCTGAGTAAAATACAAAAACGATGGATAATCCACTAAGAACTCTCCTTTTCATATTTGGCCACTAGATGATGCTGTGACTCTTAATTGCAAATAATGATACTGTACTGTTAACGTTTTGGTTTATTTTCTAGAACTCTGCAGTATTTTTATATATGAAAAATTGGTGTTTTCTTTTTCTTGCTTGCATTGTATCTGTAAGCACATATAGGCTGGTTATTTTTTATACAAGTGCATATAGATCAGACATCTTAGTAATAGCTCTGCCAATACTGAGAATTTCATGTGACTTTTGAAACTGTTCATAAATGTTCTCCCTATATGCAGGTGTGGAATGCTTTGAGTAAAGATTTTTGCAAAAAGGGGAAGGTATACTGAGAAGAGATTTGAGATATCTAATTCAGGTTTATATTTATATCTCGTTCTGTTTATCTGTCCTACATAGTCAGTTAGAATGGTGGGTTTAGTTTCAGTTTTAGAATTTATTTTTCTACGCTATAAGAGCATCTGGAATTAAGGAAGACATTTCTATTTAGCAATTATTGCTAAAAAATTAGGTGATCTTACTTATTTCCATAGGCATTATTTCTGTTTTCTGTTTCCATAAGTCATTTCCCATTTTTATATTAAGAAGTGCAGTGGTTTGACCCACATGTTGGGTGTCTTAGCCAAGGGCTCCATTTGACTGATGACCTTCTCAAAGTGATTTCAAGAGACCAGCATTCTTTCATGTGAGCTAATTGTTTTTCATCATTTGCCATTTCTGTGAACTCCTATAAACACTTTTTGATTCCTGTGGCAGTTCTTCCATCTTCTAACCAGCAGTGTTAATACAATGAGGTTAAATTGATTGCAGCAGACAAAGCAAACATTCTCAACTACCTTCTGTACAGGAGTGCTGAAGGCACAGCTCCATTCAGGTGATCCCCATATGTCAAAACCAGAGAAGGAATGAAAACAGGTTGTACAATTCAGAACAGCTTGCAAGCTAGGTCAGTGCCAGTCAGTTCCAGCAGAAAAGAAGTTTGGAGCTAGCTTAATATCAGCCTTTCCCACTTTCAGACATGCATGTAGCACTCTTCTGCCAGTCAGAGATCTGGATCTTATTTTCAATATGTAAGCAAGGAAATTACACTCTCTGAGAGGTAAGGAGTACGTAAAGCCTGTTTTTCCCTCACTGGAATGGCATCTGCCGCTCACACTGGGGTCTGATCAGGAAATGCCTACATGGCACTACAACTCCGGCTTCACTGGGGTGTTGTCACATCCACAGCAGGCTCTGAGGTGAGGTATAATTCAACATTGATTTTAAAAGTAAGCTTCATTTTTGCATCTCATTAACAATTATACTGAAGCTGAGCTCTTGTCACATAACTGTACTAACTCTCATTTTGAACATGTTTTCACTAATTTACTTGGAGGTAGGCACATATGAAATCACCAAGTTGCTGTAGTTTTGCTGAATGCATAGGATAACACTCCTTTTACTTCCGGGTGTAAGCTTACAGTCACCTTCAAAAACACTTAATACTGCCTTCTAAAAAAAGACATATATTTATATAGGCAACAAGCACCTGAAATTTAAAGCTCCTTAAGTGAAGAATTTGCCATTAGAAGTTGTTGAAACTGCTGTGCCACCAGGATGCCGGTGCTAGGGACCTCAAGTGTCCAGCACGTGCTTACACAGCCGCAGTGTCCATGCAGTAACACGTTCTAATGGGGCAGCACCACAGAAAATCCCATGGCTTTCTTCAGGCTTAACCAGAGGCCAGCCTTGGCTTCTAAGAGACTCACAGGAAAGCCACTTGTTTTCCTTCTTGTACCTCATAACCAGGCAATTGAGACCCTTGTTTCACCAACAGTCCCGCTGATTCCCAGGTACTGCATGAAGTATTTATTTGGTATTTGTAAGATGATCAGTAAGAACATCTGCCTGGACTTTTTCTGGTCTGAAAACTGTTGGTATACAACTGTAAGGACTAAAATTGATAGAGGAGGCTTCATCACTGTGATTTCCATTTAAATAAATCTATATTTTTCCCAAACTCTGAGGAGTCTTGTATTGTAATAGACTGCTATTTTGTTTGAGTGATTTTTTTTTTTTT
>VZRN01005387.1:428948-448149 GCA_013397935.1 Dasyornis broadbenti
CTTCTTTCTCTGTGTCTCAACTCTGTTTTTTTTATTGCTAGTAAGTACATCCACTTCTCCTCTGGCAGAATTTTTATTGGTGGGAAGAAGTTTCTATACCGTGAAAACAATTTTCTTTGATAACTTTAAAAGTCTTCTGGAGATTTATTGACTTGAATTACAGCAGCTCACTTACCACTAAGGCTTTGTGTAAATCACAGAAAAGAATAATGAATTTCAAATGGGAATGTAGTGGACTTCACCCACTTTCACTGATAAATGAAGAGCTCAAACAGCCATTAATATCTGATGTGTGCATCTACACTTTATATATAATGCCAAAGTCAGCCCAGAGATTGAAGTCAGGTCTTCTTTAAAAGGGCAAGTATAAGAGAATGAGATGACACTATTTTAAGCCAAACAGCAAAACATAAGGATATTTACTAGTGGCTAAATCCTTTCCAGTGCAGAGTGTCTATAAAATTTACTTTGCAGCTCTGCTTCATTTAAGACACAGCTATAAATGGCTTTATTTCCCCTTAGGACCTGCTTGTTGTACCCTAATTAGAGTTTTTATCTAGCGTGTTATTATTCTGGTTCTACTGAATAAGAGCATGACTGCTTTGAAAGGCTTTCAAGTGCACACTCTCATAAGTCCACTTTTTTTCCCCCTAGTTTTTATAAAACACATGATTTTTATGTTTATATTATTATATTTAAGTATTAATTATCCCCTCGAGACAAACATTCTTTTTCTAGATAAAAAAACCCTGGGGCTAACAAAGTTGTTTACACATTTAGAACAGTTACTTTTGTAATGCAATTTGAATAAAATTTACACAGTGAAGCATGACATTGCCTTCCTCTGTGTGCTTCCAGAATGATCTGGAAGAGGTCTGTAAGTGAAAGATCATCGTCTTAGGAAAACCTTCTTTCCTATAAATACTTTTCAGACCAGGCTGCCTTAGGCCAAGGCCACTCCATGGAGTTTCAGGGAATCCCAGTAGCTGCAGTGAGCGTTAGATACAGACTGCTCCCTTTGCCAAAAGCTTCCATGGGCTTGGTGCTGAGCGCTCTGCCTCAAGCAGAATCCTTCAGGAACAAGCTGGAAGCACATTAGTCCCATTAATTACTGGCTGGATTGAAGTCTAAGCGTTCAGTACAGATCAGAAACCCACCAGGAAAGCTGCAATTTCAATTTACCGTACATCAAAGGAGAATGCGCAGATGGCATACTCCGTCTGAGGGATCACTGGAATTTCCTAGTCTTAGTTCCTTAATTGAGGAGGAAGAAATACTGTCTTTTTAATTATTAAAGTAGCCTTTGCATCTGCTATAGGGATAGAGCAGTGAAATGAAATGGTGGAACAAATGGAAACAAGGCACTGTTGAACACAGCCTTGGGAACATGGCAGGCAGGAGGTCATAAAAACAATCAGAATGACATAGGGAAGTTTTGGAAATTTAAAAACATTGGTTTCGGTAGTTTGATTCCTGTCATAGAAAAAGAATTTGTACTGAACCAATACCTGACATTCTCAATTGCTTTACCTAGTGGGAAAAAGACCCCAAACAAACCACAATCTCATGTTCAGCAAAACACTTGGAGCAGAAAGATGCGAAAATGAATGCTGGGGGAGGGGGAAATAAATGATTTTCTTCATGAGAGAGCTGCCCCTTGCCACTGTAACAACAGGAGTAAGAGGAAGCTGCTTTGGTGCTACTTCCAAGAGCTGTGCTGAGGCAGAGCCCCACTGTCCCTGTGTGCCCCTAGTCAGGTGCTGTTGGAGGGCTTTGGTTTGCAGTGTTTTTTTCCTGTTGGTGTAGTGTTCTTTACTCTTTTGCCTCATTTTTTGTGTTTTTGGGGGTTTTTTTTTAAATTTTGATTGTTTGGTTTTGTGGTTTTTATTTTTCCTTTTTCCACACCTAGCCCTTTTGTTTGTAAGTTGGTTCATCAGTGTGGAAAATACACCACAAAACCTGCATGGGTTTCGTGAAATCTCCTAGTGATGTTTCTGGTTTGTACCCCCGATGGAAGGAACCAAATAGCAGATCCTTATTTACACTTCACATAAACTTTCGTTAGTGGAGGAAACTTCTTGTCTGCTCTGAAAGAAGCACGTCTGTCAAACACTGCATTTGCTGCGAAATGTTCTTGTAACTTCCTACTCATTCCAGAACTTTAGCCCAGGAAAAAAACAAACCAAACCAAAATCTGTTGGCATTTTCCTTTCTGTTAATTCAGCAGTAATTTTGGCAAGAGGAACTTCACATAAATATTTTAAAGAGGAAGAACTTGGGATTTGTACACCCTTGGGATTTGTACACCTAATATTCTATTTAAGGGAGAGCTTGGCATTTTATTCCACAACCAACCCCCCACTCCTCCTCAGTCCTGTAAGTGCAGTGACCTTTCTTGGATTTCACTAAGAGTATGTAATAAATTATTACTTCTCTTACAGCTCCTGAGATCCTTCTCTGCCTTTCATTTTCTGTAAAATTCTTCTGATATATCTTGTGGAGAAGCCACCTGAGGAAGTGCTTGATTTAGGGACAGATCAAGTAATAAATCCTCATTCATCAAGGATAGGCATGAAGTAGTTCTACTGAAGACAACTGTCAGGGATTTGCTAGAGGAAGGAGGCAGGGGAATTGGAGAGAGCAGTGAGAGCCACAGCTAGGAGGCCTAGTGAGGACCTGAGAAGAAGGATATAAAAGGAAAGGCAAAATCAACTGGAAACCTGAAGAGAAAAAGGATTAGAGAATCTAGAACAGAAAGATACAAATAAAATCAAATAAATATTAACTACCACTGCATGGTGAGAAGATAATACTAAAGACTAAGGACGAGCTGCACAAGAGTAGGCCTCAGTGGCCAGCATCTCTCTGAGGAAAGGCAGGGTGGGAGCTGAGCAAAACAGAGCCAGCCAAGGCACAGCCCCACAGCACCTGAGCAAGGAGAGCAGGAAACCTGCAGAGACAGCCACCACATCCTACGAAGAGTCCACATCACGAGTTCAGTGTGATGGTACAGCTCTGAGATGGATGGAGGGTCAGTCCACACACACCAGGATCAGTTCCAGGGGTTGCCAGGCAGGTCCACAGCACTACAGTAGTCCCAGGTGGGGTCTGTAGGTCAAGGCCCGATTCAAAGAGCTCAGTAGCCAAGCACAGGTGTGATGACCAGGACTAAACCAGACCAACACTCCTCCAGCAGTGCTGCCCAGGCCACCGAAGGCCAAAGGCTCAGCTTAAAAACAGCTCCTGGGCCCATGGATGAGGGGTGTGAGTGGAGGCTCCAGCTGAGGCTGGTCAGGGCCCTTGAAGCGTGTTGGTGCCCTGAGGGCTCTGACGTGAAGAGGACACAAGCACAGAGTCCTTGGCATTCTGTAAAGCCCTTAAAAGGTACCATCTACCTTCAGAATATGAAGAAAACCATTTTGGAACTAATTTTTACATTTGGCACCAATAAGTACCACACCAGCCAATTTAAAATTAATTTGGTGTGCAGCAAGAACGCTTCCAAGCATCCTAAAAAACGGAGCACGTATCAAATGACACTGAAGATGACACTAGTAACCAAAACCACGTACAAGTGGAAGTTTTAGTCATCTATTTTCTTTTGTGGCCTCTTTGTGAACATTACAAGCATACATGCTCTGCTGTGTTCCCTGTGCCAGCCAAGTGCTCCTACTCTTCCACCACATGGGGTTTCTGCTTGCTGGTCTGGCTGGGAGCTAACCCCACCAGAGCAGGGTTGTTTCACTTTCTTTAACATGTGCCTGAGATGCTCCTGCTTCCCTGCCATGGAAGAGATGTATAACCCAGACCACTTTTTAGTAGCTTTTTGTTCCTGCATTGGCTTTAGGGATCGTGAAGTTAGTCATTGTGAGTAACACCTCAAATAGATACCTACGAACATTAATATTTATTGTCATTTTGAATGTAGTGTTTGCAGAGTGCCTAAGTCAGGTGTCTACATGGTAAAAAGCAGACAGAGCTGTTCTGAGATAAAATTATTCCATGCTAATGTCATTTGTCCCCTGGCAGTTGCTTCAGTTTTCCACCAAAATTGAGCAGACAGATTATATGTTCTACTCATGTTGCAAACCTTTGCTTCCACTCATGAAGTGGTTCTTTGGCCATTATTGCTAGAAACGACAGGGCACTGTGTGTCAGAACTGCAAATGGCTTGAATGGCTTTTAGAGATATAATTGGGTAACCGTGGGCAGCCACTTAGGGTATGTGAAAGATTATGTATTTTGTGTCAATTTCTTTTACGTTGAGTAGACCTCAGGAATACCAAACTAAAAGTTTCATTATTTTTACCAAAAAGTTCATTATTCTAAGTCTATTAAACTTTTTTCTTTCTTTAAACTTTGGGTAAGCCTTAGGAATACTAAACTAAGAGTTTCTCTGATATTTTTACCAAAAGCTTTCTATTCTAAGTATGTTAACTTTTTCTCTTCTTTTTCCTCAAACACTAATAAAGGTCATATTGGTGCATGCTGAATCAACTATAAGTATTTCCTGTGAGCTGAATTTTATTTCCGAAGTTGCTGACCTGACTTCTGTGTATGACTGGATCAGAGAACCATCTGGGAGACATCTGTTAAGCTGTAATATCTCCCAGACAGGGAACATGTCCCACAGTACAAGTGTAAAAAGCTGAGGTAACCTTCCACTTCTATGCAAGTGTTCTTTAATAAATATGCAAGCTGTAAATAATAAAACACTGACAAGTTGCTTGGATTCTGTCCCTAACTGTGGATAAGAACCACTTATTAATTTGGTGGCCTTGTATTTGAATACAATAAACAATAGCTCAACATTTTTGTTACGTCTGTCTGACTTTTTTATAATACTGTTTCCTTATCATCAATTAAAATAAAAACACAGTTTGTGTTGCAAATTGAGTTATTTCATTGCTTTTAGCTATCCCAACATAAGAGATTAGTATTTCAGAAAGCAACCCTGCGGACCTTAACATATTTATTCTAATGCGATTGCTGGTTCTCCACCTGTAATTTTTACAAGTTATAGCAGTCTTAGTTTTTATGTATAAATATCTCAGAGCAATGCACACACGATATAAGCAAAAAAAAAAAAAAAACCCAAATACTCTCAGTGAAGACAGAGCCTCCATATCCATAAATGCTGAATTTCAGAAAAGTAGCCAGTGGAAAAAAAAATTCTGATAATTATATTTTTACTTTATACCACAACTCTCTGCAGACAAATTCATGCCTTTCCATTCTAAATCCATTTGTTTGGCTTGTCTTATTCTAGCATTGTAGAAGTGCTCCAGTTGGAAAACCAGAAAAAGTGCTCTACACTGCAGTGTAAGGCTCAGAACAAATTGTAACTTTCAAATCCCAACACTATGTTTCAAGTTAAGAAAATGTACTTTTTTCCTTTGGGAGTATATTGTTTATTACCATGGCATAAAACATCGTTTTTCTGCCTTTAAAACCCTCACCACTGAAGAAGAGAAATTCCCAGAGATGATCACTGAACTAGAATAATTCTCTGGTGAATTATACTGCAAAGTGAATATGTCACTGGCACTTAACACCTCAACACTAAGGGACATCAGGAATGGTCTTGCCAGCTATGGGTGTTACCATTAAACACATCATTTTAGTAAGCACAGTATAACGTTTGCTTGGCCTATTAAGAAAATGTGGAAATGAGTTACAGGAATTTTTTTAGTAACTGTACTTCTGTATTATTAACTGTACTTCTGTAAATTATAATATAAGTAAAAATAAAACCAAAATTAAGATCTTTCAAGTAGTTTGCTATGTGCAAGTACGTCCTTTTTTTTACTTACAACGTACATACTGCAAATTTATTCAATGATGAGAGGAAAAAAGGTAATTCACAGAAGGCTAATAGGGAAGTAAAAATAGTGTAGTTCCCTGTTATTTTATAGAGTGGGAGCTGGTATGACATAAATCAGAGTAAGGCAGGAGTCTAGAAAGCTTTATACCTTGTGTTGGTGCTACATTACTCAAAGATGGGAACAGACAGAATTTGATTTCCACCTTGCTGATAATCTCTTCTGCCTCCTGGTTAGTATTTAGCTGCGAGAGTGAGTACAAGAGTGAGAACATGTTCAGCCTTCAGCCACAGCACTGCAATGTCCTGGCCATTCACTAGACTGACCAAGCCGCAGATCTCCCAGGATTTTCTTAATTATCTTGGACAACTGTGCTTGCCATGAGCATTAGATTGTGCTCAGCCGCTCTTCTGTGCAGTGTCTAGTACAGTCTGTACTTGTCTAATTTGTTTTTAAAACACTTAAGTCTCTGCTCCTGTTACTCAGCAAAATCATGCTACAGCTATCAAGTCACCAGAAGCTTGAGATAGGACTTCATCTTGCTTTAATATAGGATTGAATTGCCACTGAACTTCGTTGCTTTTGTGTCAAAAATCCTGTTCAATAATACTTTCTAGTCCATGCAGGAAAAAAAACTGGTTTTCCCTTCCTTTATGCTTCAGGCATCCAGAATTGACAGGATATTGGGTTTGTGGGCTTGCCTAGAGTAACGTCACATCTAAGAGGCGAGGAAGGCATCAGGAAGCAGTTATCTGAGTGAAACCATACATAAAAGATATCATTTTCTAAAATGTAGCATCAGCTAAAAAGTCTGCTAAGAAAGTTGCATCTTGCTGATGTTTCTCTTTTGCTGACCAGGTACATGGCAATAGAGATCAAAGATGTCTCAGCAATCTGGAAAGAGCTGCTGCAAATAAAGCTCATCCATCAAATCCAATACAGTTTAAGGCAGTTGGCGCAGACACAAGTATCTGCACAAGGTACAAGACAGCAGGAGATCAGTGCCTTAGAGGTGCAAGACAAGAACACTTACAACAGGTTCAGTGAGTTTGTGACAGGCACACTGAGTGTGAGCCAATGCCGTGGACAGGCAGCTAAGACTGGTACTATCGCTATTTATGTTATTTACATATAAATGGGAAGATTCCTCTGACCTGTGAGGTCTATTCATACCTAGTCCTTGCATCTTCACTCTCTTTTCAGACCTTCTCTTCTCCAGCTTGCTCACCTGGCCAGGTTGTGATAGCAGGTCTGAAATGAGCCTGTGGTCCCACCACTGGAACAGCACAGGGGCAGAGCTCCATGTACGGATTGGGAGACTGAAGCTGCTCAGCCTCATCCACTGTCTCTTGACGTATTCCACTGAAGTTCCTTCCATTAATTTCGGTGCATATTTGAAAACTTGTATGTCATTTAAATATGCTGAGGCAATACTTCCTTTTACACCGTTTCGATACAACAGTTACAGTCTGCAGGAATTGCTTTGAGACAAGTGAGCAGTATCCCGTAAAGGAAACTTCAACTCGAGCCTCCCAATATTGAATATTCACAGTGGAATGTCCAGACTAATCCACAGATCCAGATAGTGTGAATAGATTGAATAAAACTTAGGGGAACTCCTAAAAAAGATTTATTATTAACATATTTTACATTTCGTTTTCTAACAAATTTTACCTTATCTTCAATAAGTCTGTCAATGTGCAATGTGGTTTCTTATCTCTTTAAAATTAGTTGTGTAATAATATGGTAAGCTCAATGGAAATGTATATACGTGCATTAACTTATTTTTTGTTCTGAATTGAGTATTTAATCTGTAAAGTTTCTGCTTTAATGTTTATCTTGATGGCTTTACACCTTTTGAACCAGCAGCTGATGGTAAATGAAGTGAATTCTCTTCTGAGAAACTTGGTTTAACTGCTAAAAAGCTTGCTGTATTTAGCAGTGTTTCAACAGCTTAAATGAGTCTTGCTGACCCTTATTTAAAACCATTTTACCATTGAAAATAGCTCATTTGTTTAAAAGAAACAGAGTATATTCTAATTTTACTATATGTACTGCGAAAACTTTTTTTTTTTTTTTCCATTGGGAAAACTGGCAAAGAGTAACTGATGGAACATGAAAGCATTTCTGGTTAGTGACACTGCCAGTGTCACCCAGCCTGAGCCAAGCACAGGCGAGCAGGACGATGTCCCATAGCAGCACCCTTGGCTTGTCCCAGCCCGAAAAGAGACTTTTGTACCACTTGGGTCTCAGACCCTGCCGACACCAGTTGCTGGCACTGCTGGTATTTGGCACAAAGGATTAAAAGTCCAAAGGGGAGGAATGCACAGGAAGTGGGAAGAGAATGCCACGGCCGGGTGGTCCAGTTTTGAGATTTCTCAGCGATTTTCTCAGCTAACTGCAGGTCTGTGTTCTACTCCGTGTAGAATCCTGCGTTATTTCTTTGACCTCACTTATTCCTTACAGTTTATTATCCCTCAGTATCCGTGATACAATCTTTACCAAGGACATGCACATGAGTCATGTATACAGATGACTCACGTCCATCCATATTCACAAAGCTCAGAGCTCTGCAGTTAGAACTGCGCGATAAAGTTTTAAGAGAGAAAAGCCATCTGACACGATGTATAATGATGCATTTAAAACACCAGCATTCCTGCAGTCATCTGAGTGGGTGACATAAAAATGCTTCTCTCTGTCCATTTTGCTTTCTCAAAGAAATAACTGTTATTTCCCATTATGAAGTCTTTCACTCCATCATAGAGGAGCATACAGAAATGTACGTTGTAATTTATATATTCCAACTCCCTCTTATTAAGGGTCGTATCACATATGTATGACAGCAGGAGGACAATCAGTCCTGTTAGGGAAAGTTTAATAATCTTCACATGTTGTAATATTCAACTCAGTGGGGTAGGTCTTTGAGAACAATAGAAAATAATTTTCACGTCAAAATGACAAAAGAGAAATTTATGTTTCCTTACCTAGAGCATTTGGATGGACAAACTGTCAGAATTACTTTTTCTGGTCCACAGAATAAGAAAATTATATTTGCATTTTCTGATCTTGAATTACCTCCTTATCTGTGATTTTTGTTTATGTCAAATCAGGACATAAATGGTGGCATTCATTACGAGGAACCAAACTTTTTTATTTCTCATTTTAACATTTTCTCGGAAATTTATTGCAGTCTTAATTTCCCTATAATTGACATGGTTTGGACATATGATGATATTCATATAAGTGTGTAGATAGTTTTACACGGATAAAATATTCTTATTATTGGTAAATTGTCTGTCCTTTTTTTCCACTTTGGAAATATGCGTAGGATTAGATGTATTTCCACTGAAATACGTTGTCTTTATTTTTTTATGTGTGCATAACTTCAAGCATTACATAAAAAACAGGACCAAGGCCTTCAGTTACGTAAATAACAAACACCTGATTTGCATCCCAAACCTGAGTCTTTTCCTAGTTTACTTGGTAAAATTTCCTCCGTAGGTAGGAAAATGTAAGACTGTATTGTTGAGACTTCCTTCAAATGTTTGTCTAGTTAAGGTATTACGAAAACCTAACGTGTAATTTGGAAACAGTAAGTGCAATTTCCAGCTAGCAATTTGGCAAGCTAACCGTGGCATCTATTGGCAAAGCGAAATGTGCAAGAAGGGGCAAATAAAAGCAAAATGCAGAAGGTAAGTTGATGAGTATGTGAGGAGATCACAGTTACGAGCCGACACCAAGCTTTTATTTGAATTAGGGCTCTGTACAAAACAGGATGATCATAAAGGCTTCGTAATTATTGTAAGGGAAAAAAAAAAAAATACTCCTTGTGCATATTGGGATTTGAATTGTAAGCCCTGGAATTTCCTCCTTGGTTTACATCGAGTGGAAAGTAAAGGTGGAGGAGCACATCAGGATTCCCTGGGTGCCAGGGTTTGCCCAAAGCGTGTCCAGCTGGGGCGCACCACCAAGAGCTGCCAAGGAGAACAAGCCAACAACAAGCCTGACACAACGAGGAGGCTCATTCCTGCTGTTTAGTTACAGACAATTTAATAAAGCCTGCAGAGGATGTGTACAATGGAAAACATCTGTGTCCGCTGATATATTTAGACTGCTCTGGTGTTTAAAATAAGTTTCTCAGACTGGGAAAACACCAGGGAATTATGTGAAGAAAGATTCTCACTAAGGAATAGCTTGGCTTGTTAGAGGCAAACTTTTAGATCATTATCACCTACACGTATGTATCCATCTGAGATACTGACAGTGGGAGCCGAAGACTCTTGGTAGGCAGTGAAAATAAAAAGCCACTTTTACAGGACAGATCAGTCTGTAATTTCTTAGGGAAACTAATATCTGGAATGGGATCTGAGTAAGGTGATTAAAACAAGCTGGTGTGAGCATGACTGATGTTGGGCACATTGGCCACAGACAGGGCCAGTATGCTTCATATAAAGACAGGGAGCAATGAGTTTCCCCAGAATCTCCAGATAGATGAATTTAGGATGTGTACACATATTGCAGTCCATAAAGTGCACACTAGTCAAATATTTAAGAATATGCAATTCTTTAAAAAGCAGCTCTTGAGAGAAAGGCTCGGCAAGGTACGTAACGTATTTTGAGTTAGGTTCTCCCGCCTTTTCCAAGTAAAACCTGATTTATCAATTCCAGCACGTGCCATAGAGAAGCAAGTGTCTTCTGACAAAGCTGAGCTTATAAAGAGCAGGCAGCTAGAGCCTCCTGGACACAGGATAATCCTTACGTTGTTTGTGTAACACAAAGAATGAAAGTAAGGCCTATGTGTTAATATTTTGCTGAATATGAACATTCAGTCAATAGAAAGTTGCAATGGAAGAAATAGCAGGAATCACTGACTATAAACTGTTGCAGTAGAGGAAGACATTACATTTGTCACACACTGTCCCCTCTTTCTGATTGTTTTTTGCCTGTGGGTTATATTAGCCCACTGGCTAGGCACAGTACATGAGGATTTAGACACTGAGATGTCCAGGTGCTGTGAGCAAGTGACGTTGATTCACTGAAACTCAGATTCCCCAAAGGTGCCTCGCAAAAGTAACTAAAATCCATGTCAATCAGCATATGAGAAAAATGTCCCCCCCCATAAGCAGTGAAAGTCCTGCTCATTCTCCTAAGTGCCCAACATCAAAGATAATCCATTTATGTCAGCTGAAAAATCCTGCAGCTGTCACCAAGAGCTGGATCAGACTCAGTGCCCGGCTAAGGAACTCGATGCAGAGATTAGTAAGGGATATTCTTTAGCCCGTATCATATTTGCAGTGGTTAACATAATCTCATTTTCTCACCCTAAACCACGTGAGTGCAAGTCCAGCAGTCCCAGAGCAAAGCTGTGCCCGGGCTCTCCTGCTTTGTGCCCAGCTGGCACCACACTTCAGTGATGGGCAGAGCTCCAGTCCCAGTGAGGGCACAGCAGCTCGAAAGGATTGCCACACACTGTACTCATTTCATGCATACCCGTGGTACTGCCTGCATCAGGGGTGGGAGCAAGGAAATTCCTGTTTCTGCGGTTCTCTTCATGCTGAATTTGGGTTGAGCAATAGCAAGGGCCATAGCACTGTTCCGCTCCTGGCACGATTTAATCTGGGGAGGCAGGACACCAGCGCCCCATTAAAACATTTAATGAGCATTTTTTAAAGTTCTCTTCACCAAATTACCCGTTTATGATGAAACAGCTCACACTTCTCAACATGTATCACTTTGGAAGTGTAAATACAATATAGCCTCTTTATTTTAGATGTTCTCTGAGTTGACATCTTCATCAGACAATGAAGACATATGCGTAGAACTAAACGTGT
Organism: Dasyornis broadbenti; assembly: GCA_013397935.1. Taxonomy (NCBI): domain Eukaryota; kingdom Metazoa; phylum Chordata; class Aves; order Passeriformes; family Dasyornithidae; genus Dasyornis; species Dasyornis broadbenti. The sequence continues at coordinate 440,602 of VZRN01005387.1, forward strand.
GATTTTGTCGTAGATGGGTTCTCTGACTTTCCTCTGCTTATTTACCACTAACAGCCTAATCTATACAACCATTGTATTATATTCTCTGTATTTTCATTTCAGAATGATCCTTGTTAGAAACACTTATTTCTCTTTGTTTTCTCCCCATCTTTGGGGCATTTCCTCTGCCTGAGGGGATGCCTGTTTAGTCTGTTTAGGTGGCTGAAGAGGTGCACAGCCACCCACTGTGTTTCCACGTGTCCGAAGGGCAAACCTGCAGCCTTCTGTGTGCTCAGGATGTCATTCTGCCTTTGGGACTGCAGCTTCCTGCTCAGCTCTACCCTTTCATCCAAACAGCACCATTCTTAGGGAGCTGATTGAGCACTGGTAGATCTTGGTTGAGGCACTTGAGGAAGATTGAATACATCTTTATTCAACCTTTTTGCCTGCAGGTGATTGCTGAGTTGACTGTTTCTGAAGTTACGTCTTGGCATTCTCACAGGACTGTTTACAGAATATGAAGACCTAATGAGAATTGTGATTAAAATTTTCCCATGTCATCGTTTTTAATTGGTTAGATTAAAATGTAGTTGTGTTCATCATTTCACAAGTTGAACTGCTGACTGCAAATGTCATGTAATCACCAGGTCAAATGACACAAAACTAGTGCCAGTCCAGTAAATTGAATTATTTTACAATGTGCAAACCAAATTTAATCACCCTCTAACATGTAAAGTTTCCTGCTTTATCTGTTTCCGCTCTGTGTAACGTATGAAGCTGTAAGACAGATTTCTAATGGTGATGATAAAAATATCCCAGCCATTTGAATGGGAAAATCCATTTATTTTATGCATAGCAGCTATCAATTAAACGTACAATATATAAAATATGTTCCCAGTCAATATTTCAGTTGCGCTTCAGGAGTGTTAGTTTTGTTTGTTTCCCCAATTAAACTAGAAAAGGATTACACACTGAAATGTGAATGTAGCGAGTTTTACTGATTTTACTTTAAAGTCTTAGTTACTCATCTGATTCACAGTGCTTTTCCGTATTGACATTGGATTGTCGATGAATCTGTGCCAATTTAATACTGCAAAAGATCTGGCTCTACTGTACTTAGGTTGGATGTTTGTCTTTCATCGTTTTCTTTTTAGGAAATTCAAACATCAGGTGCATTCAAGATGCAAAGTTGCAATGAAAATGAGGTGCTCCAGAAGTACATAAATGCTGAATATGTTTGGGTTTGCTGGTGTTTGTTGCATCATGAGTGACTTACACATATATCCAAAGCTGGAGTGTTATTTTTAATACATTTCCTATATTGCTTCTGTTAAGCCAAGGCGCTCTATCTGTCACAAATAAATAACTCATAAATGATCACTCACATCCTGCTGAGCTCACAACAAGTATTCAGATTTCACCAGTTCTTATGCATGTTTTAATGGCAAACCTATTTGTACATACTATTTTGCATATTTTATGCATATTTGATTGCCAAACCTATTTGTATATACTATAAAGGCCTTGTTGGGGAGGGGCAGATTAAGATGTGAAGGTCTCTCAAAGGTTAATATTAGTTACTGTAATGCCAGAATATTACTGTAAAATAAGTCATTATTGACACCCCGGTGAGTTTTACATTCCTAGCAGGGTCTGGGATATTTTTTTCCAAAAGTATGCTCAAAGTTCAACCTTTAAAATTAAACTTCTTAGCATTGCACCTGACATTTAATTTTAATTTTCTAATTTTACGATCTGCTGTATTTTTAGGAAAAATTAGTGAGACACAGTGTAGCTGTATAAACTGTATAAACTTGCATCTGACCTATACTCAGATACAGTATTTCTGTATGAAATATATGGAACTTCTGAGAGACTTAGGATTTACTGAGCTCTTCCATAATCTTCACTGTGTCTGCTGTACAGATCACCAGCCAGTTTTTCACTGATCTCAGGTCCTTACTATTTTTCCTGGCTAAAGTATTTACATTAGAATGACAGCATCAGAAAGATACAGTTCGGTTATAAATTATTGTCAATTATATGGTAATCGGACTTCATGTAGTAGAACAAAGGCAAAGTGTGTTTTCAAGATGAATGTTTATTCAGTGCTGACCGGAGTTTGTAGGCTGCCTTAGAGTTCCAAACCAAAGAGGTTCTATATTTGCTTTAAAAATTAATAAATTTGTTAACTGCAGTGCTTGATACGTAAAAGTTGCCAGAGATTTGCAGATGAAACCAGACAAAGGAATTAAGAGTGACATAAAAAGAAAGAAAAAAAAAAAAAAAAAACAAACAGAAAGGGGAAGAGAAGGAAAAGTGCAAGGAAATAAGACTCAGAAAAATATGAAATGAGTAATAAGAAGCACTTATCATTCCACTATGACTGATTGAATTTGGTATGAATGTATATCATTATAACTTCATGAGGTACAAGGAAATGCTAACTGCATATAAATGTACCTCCAATAATCAATATTTTGCAATTACGTTGGGGTAGACAGACTTGTTTGAATGTACAGAATGCTAACTGTTTTCAGTTGCTAATTCATAAAAATGTGTGAGCTAGAGTAAGTAAGCAGAGGGGAGATGAAGGGCAGATCTTGCTACCTTTTCCATCATTAATTTGTGGTGTTGCTGATAAGCCACACCAATCATCTGAAACTGCTGTCATGCCTTCAATGATGCAATAAGAAAAGGCAAAATAATTGTGATGACTTTTTTTTTCATTAAAAGAATGAAAAGAGAATAAAAATGAAGCAATGAGAATGGAAGCAGCCATAAAGAAGAGTACCCAGTTTTTCATGTATGTCTTCATTTAGACAGTTTTCAGAGGTCTGCTGTGGGAACACTTCCTAAATATTGTAGCTTTTAGTCTATCTGTCTTGTAGGAAAGCACCAAACCATTTTGTCCTGCAACCAGAATGAGTCCTGAGTCCTGGTTCCCACCAACGTAACAGTAAGGAAACAAGTTTGGCAGTAGACAGGATTTTCTAATATAACTACATGAGGTGTGCTATAGGTGGGCAAAGAGAAATGTAGTGACGATGTTATGAAATCAAAGGAAATAGTTTTATCTCTCATTTGAGAAGCAGATTAATAAAATTGTTTATATTTTCTGTGATTACCAAGATTGTTTTATGCCTCATTTCCACTAATACCTTTATTAAACAAAAAGAAGTAATAATTTGAAGGTCTCATAAGAGTTCCATTGCATTTTAAAACAGGGCCCAGGCAATTCCTCAATGCTTCCTTGACTCCACTTACATATTTTTCCAATGGCCACAGAGGGTCTAACAAGAGGAGACTAATCTTTCCATCTTGTTCACTACTTTGTACCCTGCTAATGACAGGTTTTGAAGGAAAAGGAGCACAGAACAGATTGCATAATGCTGTAATAAACATTCCTGTTTCTGTGCAAGGGAAGAAATCTATTCCTCAAAGCCCATGATTGACAGATCTTATTACAAATTTTGTCCTAGCTACTGCTACTGCGAGTGTTACTCCTGTGGAGTGTGATTTTTAATCTGCTTTTGCATCTGTCAGAATAGTAGCTCATGCCAGGCAATCTGATAGGTTAATTATATGTTGGGCACAAGGATTTATTAGCCTTTCCAATATTTAAAAATCAAAGGCCAGATTCCTCGTGGAGGCTGTTAACCACAGGGATTGCACGCAGATATAGCAAAGGCAACTTGGTATGTTCAGAGACAGAAACAGCTGGAGTAATTCATCATGAGCCAAACTGATGTTAAGGGAGCCCCACTCACTCAAGGACGCAGGAACATGCTCATAAACTCACCTAGAGATTTCATTTACTGAGTTTTCCTGTCTACCAGGACGGACTGTATTGATGACTGGAGGGTTAATCCCGCTTTTCTTGAGTTGACTCCTGAATGGGATGTACATCTACAAGAGCAAATGTTGCATATAGTTATTTTTGAATTTCTGAATGTGTTTGCACTGGCAACTGGCAACTTTGACATTTCCTGTGGCTTAAAGAAGGAGCATGTATTTATAGCTGTGTGAGTTTGCACGAGATGTATTATTTCTGTCACCATTTTCTTGCAGAAATATGTACTCTGTATGAGACTGCAGTAAGACTATTGCTTGATTGTTAATGTTTGCTTCTGGCCTTCCCATATCTACCGAATATGTTTGTGTTTTTACCAGCGTCGAGTGATCTGTATTTTCCAAATCTGCAAACTGAAAATGTTTTGGTTTTGTTTCTTTCTTTTTTTTTTTTTTTTTTAAAGGACGTATTTTCAGTATTTCAGGTTCATCTGAGTAGTTCCATTCTTTTTTGAGTCTTTAGGAAAGATGTGCAAACAGAGTCCTAATGGAGGATGAAAGACACAAATACGGTTCCGCTGTTGAGCAGACGTGGGAGAGGGATGTGAGTTCAGGGGTGTGCAGGGACTGTTCCTATCGGTGTCCCTGACACTGCAGTTACAGAGGTGGGAAGGTGCTATAGCCACGTGTTGGCCTTGCAGTGCAATAACGGTGTCATTGAGAAGTGAGCCAAAGTCTATATTCATGTGCCAGTTTTGCAGCCATACTGCCAGCTTAGTAAACAATACTTCCTCATTTCACCTCTCTGAGTGACCTTCTCCTCCTCTGGATATAAAGGGAGCTTAAGGAGTCTAGGATATGAAAACTAAGGGTATTTTTATAAATTATTTATCATGTCACTAACAACATTTATCTCACCGTCCTAAATTGCTTCCTCGTGCACCGAGGTTGGCAGTTCACGGGAGGCTTGATCTCATTCGGGCGGGTTGTCCTGGCAAAAGTCATTGTCAGTATCTACCCAAACTAGCCATGGGAATGGGTTCTTTCTTCCTATTTGTACGATGGAGATAATGCTATCCTCTAGAAGATGCTAAGTTGTTCTAGTAGCATATTTCAGCATGACAGTGTAAGCAGGCAGCATGATGAGTCATTCAGTGGCAAGTCAAGCCTCAAATCTGGGAAAGACAAATTCACTAAAAAGCATCACCACAACACGTTTTCTTCAGCACAGAGCTTAGATGGTATTTGGCAGGGATATTTATACCCCCGAGTCTTCTTTAGGGTATTTTGCTATTGATCATATTCACCTGATTTATTAATATCTGTTTGGAATGCCATCATTTACTTACGATAGCTCTCTCCTGATACTGGAAGTCATATAGATGAAAGAACGAATCCATTTTAAGAATATTTGGTATTAAATCAAACACAGCGTCCGATGACATTAACATTGCCTTCCAAATAAAGAGTAACTACACAGCATCATCGCTAACGTTCAGGTTGTCTGGTTTTTTCTGATGCCTCTGGGCTTGGCAGGTGCGAAAAGGCTGTAAAGTGCTTTGTAGTTCCGAGAGCTGCCCCGTGCCGTGACGCTGCGCCTCGCGTCATCCCGGCTCGGGCGGCATTCCCGCCGGGAGCTCGGGCAGCGTTCCTGCCGGGGATCTCGGCCGGTGTTCCTGCCGGGGAGCTGGGGCGGCATTCCCGGCGGGAGCTCGGCCGGTGTTCCTGCCGGGGAGCTGGGGCGGCATTCCCGGCGGGAGCTCGGCCGGTGTTCCTGCCGGGGAGCTGGGGCGGCATTCCCGGCGGGAGCTCGGCCGCGCTGTTGCGGCGCGGCGCCGCCAGGGGTCGGTGTTGGCCGGGAAATGCCTTCCCGCGGGAGGGGGCGGGGGCCCGGGGCACTCCCCGCACATCCAGCATTTCCAGCACTCCCGGCACATCCAGCATTTCCAGCATTCCCAGCAGTCCCAGCACATCCACCCGCCGCAGCAGGACCTCGGCTCTGCGGGTGTTCGCATATAAACGGGGAAAAGCTGCGCGCTCCCCCGCGCCCGGGCTGGGCTGGCCTTTGGGCCGCGCTCTCAAGGGCAGCCCCGTGGGTACCCGAGCACAGAGACACGGGCAAGGTGCTGGGATGCGCTCCCGGAGGTTCGTGCTGTGTATCCTTCTGCTTGTTCCTGTTTCCCGTGGAACGTGCACTTTTGCAGGCTGTTACCTCCGCAGGAGCCAGCCAGCTGCTGCTCTCGGTGTGAATGTGCCCGGCTCCTGAGGCGCCTGGAGCCAGGAGCATCCCGCTCTGGAAGGGCGAAAGAAGCGGGGAGGGGAGGAGGGAAAGCAAAAAGCGATTGGGGGCCGCAGTAACAAAGAGCTCATCTTTAGGGCTTCATGCAGCTGAAGAGGAGGTGGGGGGGAACCTCCTTTACCATTAACATTACTAAACTATTTTAACACTAAAGGCAATCTGTCATTTTGAGTAAATTCTCTTCTGCTTCTATAAACACAGCCGTAATCAATTAAAGACCTACTTGTGAAGGAGCCATTGTGTGCAGCCCCATTCAGACATTGCTGAGTTGTCCTTTAGACAGCCTGTGGGGAAACACTGGTAAGGTGATGGGAAAGTTCAAAGTGCCTAACTTTTCAATGTGGATTTTGTTATTGAGACTTTTTTCTCTTTCTTTTTTTCCATATTGCTTATCACAGCCAGGGTGGAAAATGGGTGATATCTCTCTCTGCGTTTAACATGTATAACCTGTTCTGCTTGGGAGGTTCTGCAAATATTTAAAATGATTCTCTAATGTAATTCCTTGGGGGACTTCTGCATGGCAGCAAATCAATTACTAATCTGAAAGTATTGAAAGAACAAACAAATCCTGTGGAGACTGTACATCCATATACACATATTTATGTTTGTGCACATGGGCTCAGCTCCTAACACATTAGACACCAGTCCAATACAATTTTGTGCACTGCAACAGAACCTCATTTACAGTAGTTTGAAGATGAGCGTTACTGACACAAGCCCTTCAAAAACTCAGAGTTCCATTTCATATTGGAAAGAAAACAGTCCAGAAGTTCACTCCAATAACTCAGATGACCTTGGTTTTTATTATCTTTCTATTGCACTGGATCACCTGTGCCTTCTGAATCTGTGAATGTGTTACTAATCTTTGCAGAAGCAACCAAAACAAACAAGGAAACCTGAACTTAACCTAGGTTATTTTATTCTTTTTCATTTTTCTGAATGAAGGAAAAGGGAAGGTTAAATAGAAGAGTGTGAAGTGTATAAGAAGACAAAATTCTTACCCTTGTTTTGTTAATTTTTTTTTCCTTGAACTCTGGCATGTATTCTAGGGACACGAGTGAGAATAGAAAAAATGAAATACAATTAGAGTTAAACATTGTTCCATTTCTTTGTGTTTGCATTAGAATTAAAGGTTAGGAAATTTTGAGAATGGTCTCTATTCAAACAAAACCAAAAAAAACATAAGAGTAGATATTTAGAGGTGCTTGTGGAAAGAATCTCACCTGTAGAATCTGGGTTTCATTGGGCTTTATCTGATGTAGGTACTTTTGGATTTATTGTCAATCTTCACTGCACGGTCAGGGGGAACAGCCTCATGGGGAAAGTATGTTTGTATCACTCTCTGGAAATTCATAAACACACTGCCTGGGGACTCAAGAATGACAGTGCCTCATTCCAAGGAAAGTCACCTAAAATTACCATTAGACCGAGCAGTCTTTTGACATGGTGTAGATTATTTTGAAGTGACAGGGAAAAAA